>JAJEJH010000763.1:77863-94310 GCA_026122585.1 Anacardium occidentale
AGAAGGGGCAATTTACTTTTCGAGTTCTGTCTAGAAGGGACAGTTCTTTTCATCGGAGACGCCTAGAAGAGGCTAATCCACCCTAGGTTTGTCTAGAAGGGACATCCTAGTTCGGTAAATTTACCTAGAAAGGGTAATTTACTTTTCGAGTTCTGTCTAGAAGGGACAGTTCTTTGTCGGAGACGCCTAGAAGAGGCTAATCCACCCTAGGTTTGTCTAGAAGGGACATCCTAGTTCAGTAAATTTGCCTAGAAAGGGTAATTTACTTGTCGGAGACGTCTAGAAAAGCCTAATCCACCCTAGGTTTGTCTAGAAGGGGCATCCTAGTTCAGTAAATTTACCTAGAAGGGGTAATTTACTTTTCGGGTTCTGTCTAGAAGGGACAGTTCTTTTTTTTGTTGGAGACGCCTAGAAGAGGCTAATCCATAGGCTTAGGGAACTAGAAGAGTTACCGTTGCCACCTTGTTTGTTGACTTTTGTTGGTCCAAAATTAGGTGTCTTCTTTCTGTACTTTGTTGCATTTTGCATGTGTTTTCATTGCATTCACTACACACACAAAATTTACAAAGTAAGGGGCATCTGTAGACACCCCATTTTGGACCCAACAGGGTCACCCCCGATGATGAAAAACCTGGATGTTGACTTAGAATTTTTGAGATGTTGAGCCGAGGATGGATGAGAAAAAATGTTTATTTTATGTTATTTTTTATAAAGAAGAAAAAAAAAGTGTATTTATTTTATTACAAAAGAAAAAAAAGTGTTTATTTTATTAAAAAATAAAAATAAAAAATCATGACCCAAAAAGCCAACCCAAAAAGAGGAGAGAATAAGAAGGCCAGTGTGCAGCCCATTTTGGAATACTGCAGCAGCGGGTAAGCTGGCCCGGTTGGAGGAGAAGGCCCAAAGATGGCCCTGCAGTGAGCGCGTGCATCACACGCGCGATGAAGTGGACAGGCCTGCGCTGATCGCGCGTGTAGCGCACGCGCCCGCTGGGTAATCTACCTGCATTCTCTTTTTTCAGCGCATGCCTCCCTGTCTCTCTCCTGCTGCTGCCAGGCTGCGTGTCGCACGCTGGGTGGCTGGACAGCTGGTGCATTTTTCGTCCAAACTACCTATAAAATGAGAAAGGATCTTCCAGAAAAGGGGAGCTGGAGGGGAGAGCCTAGAGGAGAGAAGAAAAAAAATTTAAGAGGAGAGAAAAATTGGGGAAGGGGAAAATTTCAGAAAAAAATTAAAAAAGTGTTTTAGAAAATGAAAACATTTTGAAAGCCAATTTATGTGGTGAGGGATCATCTTCAGCTCAACATCAAGAGATTTTTAATCGAATTCAGGTTAGTCCCTGAGGGGAATTTTCTATAAACAAAATTTCTATATTATTTCATTTTATATTGTATATATGTTTTATAATTTACATTAATTTTTCTATTTATTCTGTATAAATATATTGATATTTTATATATATATTTTATCTATTTTTATATTCTGTAGTTATATTGTGTATGTATTGTTTATTTTGTATTTTTTTATATATATTATGTATTTGATTTGATTATTTATATTTGTATTTTTTTTTGTGTTGTACTTTTGTTTATTATATATTCTGTATTCTGTATTTTACATCCTGCATGTACATGGGTATATTATAATCTACTGTATATATTTATTTTTGTTATGTATGTATATATCCTATATATTATGCTGTATGTGCTGTGTATTGGTATATGATATATATATAATATACTGTGTGCCTAAATGCGCCGGATGAGACTGGCCGCCCTGATGGCAGCAGGCGGCCATGTTATTCCCCCCTCCCAGGTTCAAGCCACGCTAGACTAAAGCTGCTTTTCATTTTTTTATTTACTCTATTTTATTTTATTTTTTATTATTATTACTGTATATTAATATAATACATATATATTTATTTTGTATATATACTGTATATCACTGTATATATGTAAAGTTATTTTATAGTGTATATATATTTATCATATCATATTATATAATTTTGTGTGGTGTAATATTTTTTATTGTACATATATTTTATGCGGTTCATAATGGTGGTTTTAGCTTAAATAAATATGCATATGTAAGGAAGTTTATGTATTTTTTTTGGTTGGTAGTTTGCTGAAATAATGTTCATACATGAGTTAATTAAAAATTTGTATCATCATATTATATTTCTATATAGCATTCAATTACATGTGGCATGTCAAGATTTTTGTTTTGTAAATAAATGTTTCTGTATATATATTATATGTATTGTGTAATTATAAAATAGTGTATATTATATACTCTGAATGTTGGCATTATTGTATATTTTTATATATGTATAAACTGTATATTTTGTATTTGTTTGGGAAAAATGGTGTATTTGTGTGCATTATATATTTTATCATTGTATTTAAATTAAATATACGAATGCGGCTGTTGCCTTGGTGGTGAAAGGCGGAAGGTGTTTAGTTTGTTGGATGCTTGGGTTCGAGTTGCGGCTAGGGGGAATTTGGTTAGTTTATTTACTGTGCATGTGTGTATATTGGGTTTCCTGTTTGGGCTGCATGCTGCTTATTCTCTTGGGCGGGCTGGCTGGGCTGCATTTTATTTATTAGATAGGCTACTGTACATGTGTGTATCTATTATTGGGCCTCCTGGTCGGGCTGCATGCTGTCAATTTCCACTGATTGGGCTGCACTTTGGTTATTCTTATTAAGTGGGCTGCATCCTATATATTTCCTTACTTGGGCTGATTCATTTATTTAATATATTTGTTTATCTTATTGGATTAATTAACAAAATTGTTTTTGCAGGATTTATTTATTTATTAGGCTTGTTTAGGATTAGAAGAAATGTATAAGGGTGTATGGAAAACAGTTGTAATTTTTAATTTTCGATTTATGTTGGTTTGATTTTATATTGTATAATTAACCTAATTTGTTTTGCAGGGTTTATTTATTAGGCTTGTTTAGGGTTAGAGAAAATGTATAGGGGTGTATGAAAAGGGTTGTAATTTTTAATTATTTTCTTTTTCATATTTCATTATTTTCGTGGATGAATGTATATGTATGATTATTAAAATGCATCGTGTGGTAATACGGAACTCAATTAAACTCGGTAACGCGTTTAACGAACGAACCACAATAGTGGAGGCCGGCTTTTCATGCCGGGCGGCGTGGGTGTCTAACACCTTCCCATTGCCGTACCTGACTCTCCGAACCCGACCCATTGGGCAGGTGAGGGGTAGTTGGGTCCTTCGCAAGGGATCCAAAAATCGCCCATCCTCACCGATGTGTATTTTCCCGGGGTTACTCCCGGGTGGCGACTCCATAGACTCCGTAGCGGGCCAAAAACCCGTTATGCGCTCCTCTTGGCCACGTCTAGGGTGGTTAAACAAGAGTGGTAAGTCTGTCCTCGCTCGGCGCGGCAAAAACCGGCGCCACACCGGGCAGTACCAAGATGTACCAGGATCTAAAGAGAAACTTCTGGTGGTCAGGCATGAAAAGAGAGATAGCTGATTTTGTAGCTAGATGTCTGGTGTGTCAGCAGGTTAAGGCTGAGCATCAGAGACCATCAGGGTTGTTGCAGCCTTTGAGTGTGCCTGAGTGGAAATGGGAGAGCATTTCCATGGATTTTATATCCGGATTACCTAGGGTTCGAGAGAGGTATACTGGTATTTGGGTCATAGTGGACAGATTGAGTAAGTCTGCTCATTTCCTTCCAGTCAGAGACGGCATGTCAACTGATCAGTTGGGTCGGTTGTATGTCAGGGAGATTGTGAGATTGCACGGAGTTCCCAAGGCGATTGTGTCAGATCGTGACTCCAGATTCTTGTCAGCTTTCTGGAGGAGTTTGCAGAGAGCACTTGGGACTCGTTTGCATTTCAGTTCAGCGTATCATCCTCAGTCAGATGGTCAGACAGAGAGGGTGAACCAGATTCTGGAAGATATGCTCAGAGCTTGTTGTTTAGACTTCCAGACGAGTTGGGTTGACTTATTGCCATTGATGGAGTTCGCGTATAATAATAGTTATCAATCAACTATTCAGATGGCTCCATTCGAGGCACTCTATGGTAGGAAGTGCAGATCTCCCTTGCATTGGGACGAGATTGGAGAGAGAGACTCAGTATCAGCAGCAGTGGGTCCAGAGATGACTCAGCAGATGATTGAGCAGATCAGGGTAATCAGGCAGAGGATAAAACAGGCCCAGGATCGCCAAAAGAGTTATGCGAATGTGAGGCGTAAGGAGTTAGAGTTTGAGGTCGGGGATTTCGTATTCCTGAAAGTCGCTCCTTACCGTCACGTGTTAAGATTTGACAAGAAGGGGAAGTTGGCCCCGAGGTTCATTGGACCTTATGAGATCCTGGAGAGAGTTGGCCCAGTTGCGTACAGATTAGCATTGCCGGCCAGTATGGACAGATTCCATGATGTCTTTCATGTGTCTCAGCTGACAAGGTACATTAGAGATCCTTCTCATGTGCTTGAGCTTCCAGAGTTGGAATTGGCAGAGGATCTGAGTTATCAGGAGATGCCAGTTCAGATCATAGACCGCAGAGTTAAAGTGCTGAGAAATAAAGAGATTCCTTTGGTCAGAGTTTTGTGGAGAAATCAGAATGTGGAAGAGTCCACGTGGGAAATGGAATCTGAGATCAGAGATCAGTATCCCGAGCTTTTCAGGTAATTCCGAGGACGGAATTCTTATAAGAGGGAGAGATTGTAACATCCCAGATCCGGGGTCAGTTTGTGATTCTTGAGTTTCCTAGGGTTGTGAGAGAGTTTTGGGGTGAAAGTGGAGTTTTCCTTAAGTTTGAGGGCTTGTGCATGGATCCGTTTGAGAGGATTTACATGCGAGCGTGGAAAAATGGCATTTTTGTAATTTTCCCGGGATGCACGACCGTGCGTGGTAGATGCACGCCCGTGCATGAGCATTTTTCCAGCTGTCTTGAGTTTAAGTCGAGTTTATCCGTTTCCAAACTCATTTTTTCACCCAAATTTCCTTCGATTTTCAGAGGATTCACGCCCTAGAAGTGGAGAGCAGCTTCCTTGATCTTCAAAGCAAGCTTGATTCGTGATCTTCTTGAGAGAGAAAGCATGTCAAGAGGTAGGCACTTCTTTCCTCTTTTCCTTGCGATTTTGGTTGGTTTGGTTGCTTGTTTGAGGCATGAAAGTCGTTCCCAGCATGCTTGTGACATTCTCTTTGTGTGTTGATGACAATTTGAGACGATTGGGATGATGATTTATGTATGTGATTATGCTCATGTGTGAGAAAGTATGCTTTTATATGTTTGTGTTGAGTTGGATGTTTGGCTGGAGGCTTGGAGTGGCTGGAAGAGTATTCATGGTTATTTGAAGTGTTTGGCATGTGATTTATGCTTGATTTGAGTTTGGGTTGTGTTTGTGACCGGAATCGTGTTGATTCCGAGTGGTCATGGAGGTGCAGAGCAGGACGCACGCCCGTGCACCCGAGGGGCACGCCCGCGTACACTGCGTATTCTGCATGGTCACGGCCGTGTTTACGTGCCCGTGCGTGACCTAATTTGAGGGGTCACGACCGTGCATAGTTCATGCACGCCCGTGCACCCAGTGAAATGTGAGGAAATGCTTTGAAATTCCAGAATCGCGCACGACCATATGCACGATTTGGTCACGGTCCCGTGCGAGTTCACGCACGCCCGTGCACGCGACACGCACGCCCGTGCGTCAGGCCAAAATGAGATATTAAGCTTTAATTGAGAAATGTGCACAATAAACCCTATCCATGGATAGTAAACAGTAAATTTGAGCTCAATTAAGACTTCATGATGCATCATATGCATATGCATAACATGGCATGCCATTCAGAGTTTTCAGAGACGGATCCGAGGATCCGAATTCATGTTTTCAGTTGAAAAACACCGATTCCAGAGGTGAATACGAGGGGGCACTTGTGAGTTTCAGCACCCGTGTCACCAGGAGTTATACACTCATTACTAGCCCTATGTATTGGCATGTGTCGGGTTGCTCAGCTTTCAGTTTATGTTTTCCTGGTCCGAGGATCAGATGAGTATAGCGCGAGGCGCTCAGTTCAGATATGTTTCCAGGCCCAGGCCTGATGGCATCACGTGGGCCATACAGTTTGTGGCACGTGTTTGCAGAGGAAACTCACATGGCCAAAGTGCCGAATCCCTGTATTTCATCAGTCTGCGCAGCACAGTTTTCAGCATATCAGGTACCCCAGGGTACACAGTTTTCTGCATAACTTTCAGATAAAGCTTTTGCATGATTTTCAGTTATGGGATCCCAGGATCCAACAGCTTAGTTTTCATGAACAGTTTTCAGAAAACTATTTTCAGTATGCAGGCCCAGGCCTAGCTATGTTTTCAGCTTATTGCATAGTATGTCATTGTTATATGACACATCAGCATATCATTCAACGAATGATAAGACAGTAAATAACAGTAATTGAACAGTACACGATAAGCCACGTAAGCTTCAGTTCAGTATCAGTTTCAGATCGGTATCAGTTCTACATCAGTTCAGTATCAGTTCAGATCAGTGCAGTTATGAGTATCCGTAGCAGAGTTTGGTGGGTCGAGTTTTCGGTTCGGATTACTCTTCACTCTCGGTTGTTTACGTATACTCATATACGTATTTTACGACTGGGTATGAGGCAGTATCCGGTCATAGAAGTGGTGCTTGTCAGCATGGTTGTCAGTTTGAGCTTGTCGTGTGTGTGGTGTTGTGGAATCCTTCGAGAAGGGTTGGTTTGGGGTCTGTGGATATGAAGTGCTTACTGGGTGATTTTATCACTCACTCCCTACTTTCCTTTCTTGTTGCAGGTGAGTTGTAGGGAGCTGGGAGGAGGAGATGGCTGCCGTTTGGGATCCAGTTTACTTCAGTTTTGTTGTATGCACATGTATATGTTTTCCGCGAATATTTTAATATATGCAAGTTTTATTTGGGTATGTATATATGTATGTATACAATGTACCACAGGTATTTCCGCTGCGATATTTTAGTTCAGTTAAGCATTTCGGTCGGGTATTATTGACCATATTTTCTTTATTTATTTATTATTATTTTAATTAAGCAATGAACAGTAATACCCTTCTGAGGTGTCTTACAAACACGGCCGTGATCATGCAGAAAAGACAGTATGCACGGGCATGCGCTACACGTGCATGGGCATGCGTCCTGCTCTACACCTCCATGACCACTTGGAATCATCTCGATTCTAGCCAAATCTCATCTCAAACTCAAATTAAACATTTCCCACATGTAAAACACTTCAAATAAGCATAATATCCCTTTCCACAACTTCAAATAACAAGCACACCATCCAACCCATGGCATAAACATGTATAACATACATATTCTCACACATGGCATAAATATATGCATCAATCATCATCATAATCATCTCAAATCATCATCAGCACACAAGGAAAACATCACAAGCATGCTAGAAACGAATCTCATGCATCAAAGCATAAACCAAGCACATCAAAACACAAGGGAAAGGGTAAGAAGCACCTACCTCTGGACATGCTTTTCTCACTAGGAATTCACAATATTTGTAGCATCCCAGGTTAGAAAAGCCCTTAGGGGTAGAGTTTTGAGGTTAGAAATAGAATTCAGGGATAGATTGGGAGTCTAGAAGAGTTTAGGGGTGAGTTAGTAGTTTTTCAGAGCTGTGTGGCCTTCGTATGATTTCTTTAGGGAGGTTTCAATCATACGAAGCGCGGGAAATGAATTTCCTTCATTTTCCCTTGGTGCACTCCCGTGCACCATGCCTGCACGCCCGTGCAGGTGGGTAGAAAAGAAAGAGATGGGAGAGTTATTACATTTCTCACCCATTTTCAGCCAATTTCTTCTCTCTATTTTCAGCAGTTTCCAGCCCTAGACGTGAAATTCAGCTTCCAGCGGCTCCCAATCCAGCTAAAGAGCAGAGAGAATAGCTTGAGTTGAGATTTCCAGCAGCCATGTCAAGAGGTAAGTGTTTCTTACTTCTTCAGCGCATTCCCAACTTGCTTGATGCATGTTTGATGATGTTTGGAATGTGTGCTTGTATTTCCAGTTTGTTTGGTTGCTTATATGTGATGAATATGATGATTGAGATGTTGATTTTCCACCCAGAAAACATGCATGCTTACTTGTGTGTGTGTTGTGTGAGAAAGCTTGAGTTTTAATGGTGGATTCAGTAGTATTGAATGATGGATGAAATTGATGATGGTTATGTGATTATTAAGTGCCATTTATGCATGTTTCAGTTTAATTTGAATTTGGTTGAGTTTTGGTTGGGTTTCCAGCATTTCCAGGTGAGTCCTGCTGCTGTAAACCCAGGTGCACGCCCGTGTGTCCGCTGACGCACGCCCGTGTGCCTGTGTTCTTGCAAGCGCACGCCCGTGTGCCCTTCGTGCACACGACCTAGAATGCTGGGCACACGACCGTGTGTCCTGAGAGGCACGACCGTGTGTCCCTTCTTTACATGAAATGGCCAGATTTTTCAGTAGCTTGCACGACCGGGGCACAGTCCTGTGTGCTGGGGCACACGCCCGTGTGCCCTTGGCCTGCACGACCGTGTGTGCGAGTGCACGCCCGTGCGTTCTCCTTTGCACGCCCCTGCTTCAGCTTTATTTCCCAAAAATTACAGAAATTAACTTATAAAGACTTGGTAATCCATCCAGAAGCTTAATTATCATCAGATAATCCAGAATTCAGACAAGAACAGATGCATGTGCATTCATAGCATAGCATATAGTCTGAAAGAGGATCCAGGGATCCGAATTCAGTAGATTCCAACATTCAGAACTCAAAGTATGAGTTTCAGTTTTGGGGTGAACTCGAGGGGGCATCTAGGGGACCCAGCTTTCTGACACCAGTCAGACTGCTCAGCACAGTTTTCAGCTTTCTAGCCTGTAGCTAGAATGTTCAGCCCACTTGGCCAGGATGTTGAATCCCTGTGTTCATCAGCCTGATCAGCACAGCAGGTACCTTCGGGTACATTTAGAGATCCGCATACATGCATATTCAGATTTCAGTTACCATATCATGACATTCATTTCAGTAATTAATTGATAATGAGAATCAATAAATCCAGTAATCAGATTCAGCACCCGCAAGCCCGTAGATGTATGATAAGGCTGAGAGCAGGTATGTATGCCCTTATTTGTTGCTTGCTTGGGTCGAGGGAAGTAAGGAATGCTTACTGGGTGATCTTTATCACTCATCCTTTTTCTTCTTCCTTCATTTTCAGGTTTTGTTGCTGTTGGCGAGGAGCGGGCGGATTGAGGCTTGCGAGAGGGGACCCTACACACAGCTTCAATTGTATTTTCTTTCAGCTTTGGACCTGTGAGGTCTTGTATGTATTTTATATATTCTCAGATGTAAAGAACGATGTACAGAACAGTTATATATGTATCTGAAAAGCCAGTTTGGGCTCATTGTATCTTCAGTTTCAGTTTGTTTTCAGTTTGTTTTCAGCTTCCGCTTGTATTCAGATTGTACAATAGTAGCAGTAGGTTTTCTTTTCGTAGGATCCCCGTCGCGGGTACCCAGTTTCCAGTTTAATTAATAAAAGAACAGTATTATTCAGCAGCAGGGGTACTCGTGGCGGCGGGTCCTATAATATCAAGCTGGATTGGATGGTCCTGGAAGCTACTCTTCCCTCTTAGGGTTGCTACTCTTTGAAATTGAAAGGAAAACTTTGAGTGATAATACTTTTGAAAATGGAAAAACTCAACTTAAAACCAAGGTAGCTGGAACTTAACGCACGCACGGGCGTGCACCTCTCATGCACGGTCGTGCATCCCAGGAAAATTATAAAAAATGTCATTTTTCCATGCTCGCATGCAAATTCACCCAAACGGATCCATGCACAAGCCACCAAACTCTAAAAAAACTCTCATTTCATCCCAAAACTTACTCACAACCCTAAAATTCACAAAATTCTCAATCTAACCTCAGATTAGAAGCCTAAAAGACCAAACTAATCCTGGGATGTTACATCACTCTCTATGTGTCTCCTCCACTACTAAAAGACGTTTTTGTTTGCAAAGCACAAAAAGCAAGATGTTACATTTTATCTCACTATAATAATCTTTATCTTCAACGAGAATGAGGATTATAACATTTTCTTCTTGATGCAGATGTTTATCTTGCGGGATCTGTCATGTTAATATTTTGTATGGGCTTATATGGATTATTTATTAGTAATGTGCCTCCTGATGTAGCACCCAATGTTGATCGTGCACTCAAAGGCTCTTCCTTATTTGGAATGTTCTCTTTGAAGGTACTATTTTCCTGCATTTTAACAATAATTAACAATTAGTATCTTGTCAAGAATTTGGGTACCAGCATATGCATTTATCCTATTTTCCAAAGCAACAAAATGTTGTGATGCAAGATATTGATTTGAAATTGCACAGTAAGCAAAGAGAAAATCAAAGCAAGTAAATAGTCACATTAAACTTATACCTTATACATATTAGAGTTTTCCTTATACGACTAGTAAATTGAGTAACCCAATCTTAGACTTTCGGGATCCTTAAGGTGCACTTAGCATAACTCTTTTGAATGGTTCTCTATCAGCATTATCTGTTGTTTACTAACTGAGATCTACGATTCATTTATTTGGCCTTAAAATAAGTCTTCTTAACCAATACTCCGTCTCAAACTATACTAATTGATTGAACATTTCTTTCTTGTTTATAGGAGAGACCAAAAATAATGAAAATTAGCTCATTGGATGAACTAAAGACGAAAGTAGGACATGTCATTGTCATGATTCTTTTGGTGAAGATGTTTGAGAAGAGCAAAATGGTGGCAATATCCACTGGCATGGATCTACTAAGTTATTCTTTTTGTATTCTATTATCTTCTGCTTCCTTGTACTTCCTTAACCTTCTACACAAAGAAGAATAAAAAGATGTTAACTCTATAATGCAGTATACTCATAGGATCATTGGAATGATGGTTATTTTTTAATGAATTTTCATGTCAAAAGGTATCTAACTCAAGGTTTTAGTATTTAGACCAGACGTTGATTCGGTGAAGAGACAAGTCTAAGTTAACCAGTGGTTAGACCGGTAAAATGCTTAAGAAACATATTGTATCTTTTGTTTAGGGGTTGAATTGATATGTCTTTGGGGTGGTTGTGTCATTTTTCTTTTAATGCACTGACGAGAGTGATCTTGTCCTCCCAACTCCTTCACTTTAAATTTTAGTTCCAGTTGGATTCCACCATTCCAAATCCGTAATCTTGATCTGGGTTCATGTCATTTAGGTCCCTTATTCCCCTCTTGGCTTCAAACTCAAAAGGAGGTTTATGTTTCTAAATTTTTCAAATTCAAGCATTGTAGATTCCATACCCAACTGGTTTTGGGATATCTCTAGCAACCTGTCATTGATCAATGTCTTTTTCAATCAGTTGCAAGGTTAGCTACCAAATCCTTTAAACTTCGCCTCCTTTGCAGATGTCGATTTCAACTCCAACCTTCTTGAATGACTCATTCCACTTCCTGTTGCAGAAATTGAATCACTTGACCTCTCCAACAATCACTTCTCAGGTTCTATCCCAGAAAATATAAGTGAAGCCATGCCAAACTTGATTTTTCTGTCCCTATCAGGGAATCATTTGACAGGGGAAATCCCGGATTCAATTGGAAAAATGATGTTTCTTCAGGTCATTGATCTGTCAAGCAACAATGTTACTGGAATCATTCCTTCAAGCATAGGGAATTGCTCATTCCTAAAAGCTTTGGATCTTAGTTACAACAACTTGTTTGGGGAGATTCCAGCATCTTTGGGTCAATTACAGCAGCTTCAATCTCTGCACCTAAGCAACAATAAACTCACAGGAAATCTTCCATCATCATTCCAAAACTTTTCAAGTTTAGAAACCTTAGACCTTAGAGACAACAACTCTTCTGGAAACATCCCACTGTTGCTAGGAGATGACTTTCCGGAGCTCAGAATTCTCACGTTGCGATCCAATAAATTCTCTGGAGAAATCCCCTCTAAGCTTTCAGGTTTAGGTTCACTGCAAGTCCTAGACCTCGCAGAAAACAATTTAACAGGCAGCATTCCAGGTAACTTGGGAGATCTGCAGGCCATGAAGCAAGAGCAGACCTTAATCAACTACCTCCATTGTGGAAAACACAGAGGCCTGTATTATGAAGAAAGTGTGGTTGTCAGCATAAAAGGCCAATCTCGAGAATTTACCAAGACTCCTTCCCTTGTCACAAGCAATTTTTGCCACCTGTCCACCAAATCTCCACCAACTTAAGCCACTATTCCCTTGCAAAGCCCTAAATAATTCCACTACAAATTCAACCATCACATGCATCCCACGTTCATTTCGCTTCCCAATTTTAATTCCTTTAAAATCAACCCACAGCCATTACAACCGCAATCCACCACAAACCCATAGCATGCAACCGCACTTCTTTTTAACTCGTGACTACCATTCTGCCCTTCCTTCACAAAAGCCGTGGTCAAATCCCAGTAATTAAACTCCAACCTTCCAACCCATAAGATGTCCACCAAAATTCAGTCATTAAATTCTCATTTCGTGACAACTCCACCAAGCTGCTAATTCTGTAATCAATACATGGGATCAATAAACAAAATTGCATGTTTAAAGTTACTATGACAAATGACTAGACTCATTTATATTTGCAATTAGGATTGTCAGATACACGGAATGTTTTTGTGGTAGACAGTATTACGTATCATGTGAATTCATGCGTGTCCAACCAAATAGGTGGAATTGCAATAAACATCAAGAGGCGGAACGATGAAAATGTAATCGAATGTAAATAATAAGGCAAGAACGGATGATCCATCAAGATAGGGTTCATGTTAACGTTGATAATGCTTTGTATTCTTGCATACGATTAAATTTGTTACTATTATCTTGCACAACTTATTTGGATATGGCTGACCATTTGTGCTCATGTATTTACATATTTTGTGTTTATTGATGACAATTATTATTATTAACAAAATTGGTTTGAAATGAGTGTATATATTTCGTGTTTCTTTTTATTGTGTTTTTGTAATCTACGTGTAAAAAGAATATTAAATCAAAACAATCTGTAAGTATTGCGAGCACAACCAACTGTGGAGGGATCAAAGAGAAATTTCATTTTATTATTTTATTTTTACATGTGTTTTATGACTAACATAATTTGTTTTGTACAAAATAATTTAGTTTTTTTAGGTTGGTTTAGAATTAGATTTATTGTATAATGGTGTGTGTATAATGGGTTATAATTTTTATTTTTTTATTTTCTGCTTTTATATTTTTATCATGAATGTTTTATTTATTACTTTGAATGAATAATTTATATGCATCGCATGACAAAAAATTAAATTTAATTAAACTCGATAACGCGTCTAACAAATACACCATGATGTTGGAGGCTAGCCTTTAGGCCGAACAACATATATGTCTAATACATTTTCATTGTTGTATTTGACTCTCTGAATCCAATCAATTGGACATATGAGAATGATTAAATTTTATATGAGAAATCCACCAGTTATCCATCCTCAACAACATATACTTTTATCATATCTAGAGTGGTTAAATAAGAGTGATAAGTCTACATTGACATGACGCTATAAACTAATTAAAGGTTTAGTTTAGGTTTTGACTAATTTGATTGATAATATGAACATAAAATAAATAAAATTTTGAAAGATATTTATTAAATATATTTATTAGATAATATTAAATAAAAAATATTTTTAACCTAACTATACGTACGCCTTCTTATTGGGATAGCTCAAATCAAGTAAATGATTGATTTGAACTTTACTTAAATTTATATTTGAATTAGTATATAATATTCAAAAAATCATAAATAAAATAAATAGTATTGTTAATATTATAAATAATAGTATTAAAAGGTGAATAATATTGATAATAAAATATACAATGTTATTAAAAAGACAAATGACTCAAATTAAAGTTTTAATTCAAATTTAATTTATTTAAATCAAACTAATTTAATTCAAATCCACCGTCACACCTTGCACTTCACCCTGTAGGCGGGTTTAAATATTTTTACCCCCAGTCGTAAGATAACATAAATCCATCGATCACTAATCAAATCCATTCAAAGGTTAAAACGAGTTCGACTCTTCTCCCCGATTCGTTTCATTTCACACGTGTTTAAAACAGTAGACATCATGATTTCATGCCAAAAGGGGGAAAAATATCTCAGGCATATCATCAACGAAGTGGGTCACACTTGATTGTAATCTGACCAATCCAAGCACTCTTTACGCGCCTTCATTCAGGCCCTGAACTCCACTTCCTACGAAAAATTACCGTTATTGCCCGCCACAGCACCTCTCAATCAGTAAACAATTACATTTAAAAAAAAAAAAACTTCTCGTTCTCCCTTCAATGGCTCTCTTCACTTCAATCTCCTCCATTCCACTGTCTGTATCGTCACCAATTCATCGCCGTTTCACTGGTATCCGGCGATCTTTACGCCCCTTTGCTTCTTCTCTAAGTCCATCAGAATCATCATCACCATCGTCATCACCATCAATATCTTCACCAGCTACAACAACAGCTCCTTCAAGCAACGAAAATGTTGTAAGCTCTAAAACCCCATCAAGCTTCAACTATGCGCTTGCGAACCCAGGTGGGGATTCGGTTGTTCGATTTGTAAGGTCCACTGAGACCAACATTGAAAGGGTAAATTGATTTTTTTTTTTTAATTTAGTTTAATTGCCTGTTTTGACACAGCTTGTTTTGGGTTTTCTACTTATTTTTGTTTATTGACTGATGGGTTGGTTTGGATTTGGGTTTGGGAGAGTTGAAGAACATGACTAAGCTGTAGTCGATCATTTCATAGAGTGCAAGAATATGCGATAGAAATTTGATTCATCTTTTTTACGTTTATTTGGATGGTAATTTTTGGTCGAGAAAATTTCGGTATATTCAGCGCTGAAATTATTTGAAAATTAAAAAAATACTAAAAAGATTTGGAATTCAAACTTCTAAGCATGGTTGTATGCTGAATAAATTAGTTAGGATTTGTAATAAAACATGAGTCTAGATACCCAATGAAAACAATCAGCAAAAGTACACTAATAGTCAATATAGGAACACAAGTGTTTACGTGGAAAACCCAATTTCATTATTGATTAGGAATGTTATAAGATGAAGGCAAGTTTGTTTTTGTTCGAACTCTTAATTTTAGCTCACTTTATTTTAGCGACATTCACTCTTATTTACTTTACATGTAAACTTTATATGGAAAACCTAGTTGACAGATACTTGTTACGTGTACTCATTAGTTGCATTTTCACGCAAGCCGTAATTGCTTGACTTGATTAGAGTAACAAGCAGGCAAAATTCACCTTTCAAATCTGCACCTCTTGAATTCAGGTTACCTCTTATAGAATTCGGGTCACCACTATATAATACCATATGATTTATATTTTGCCAAACTAATTCATATAAGTTAATAAGAAAAGCAAAAATGAAGGACTTGCTCTAACTAATTTTCTTCTTGTCTTGAAATGAAACTAAAAGGTGAAAACATATTTTTAAGATTGTTTAAAATTTATGTGCTTTAGATTAGGCCTTTTCTTAATTTGTTTGAGATAATATTTCACATTTTCAAGCTTGGAGATTTGTGTTCAGAAAACCAGTTATTCAGTTTGAATTAGCATAGCTTGCATACAGAGAGATTTGTTTGTAAGAGATCAATCTATAAAGTCATCTGGTTATTTTGGCTTCCTGTGTATTCTTTAATTTGCAGATATCAAATACCCTTTTGGAAGACTAATTTTCTAAGAGAACAGGAAAGCTTTAAAGCTGTTACCATCCAAAATCTTTAGTTAGACCATTTCATGTGATTCTGTTGGAAATCTCCTTCCCTAAGCACAAATCAGTCTCATAAAACAGAAAATAGGTAAATAGATAAATCTGACAATGAGATGTGTCAGTCCTCCACTAGGCCAAAACCCCTCTTTTTATTTCCCTCTATTCTTTCTTGATGTCTTTGCTCTTCTTCCTTCTCCTTATTATTTTCTCCTATTTTATTTTAGTTTCCCTTTTTTCTCTTAATTCTCCTTAATTCTTTACTTGTCAGTTTTATTCTTTGTTGTGACTCCTACACTTGCAACTTACACCTTTTCATTCTTCATTTGTAACTCACATAGCCAGCTGGTGGCCTAACAGATTTTTGTGTAATAGATGCAGTTTCTAACTTCTTGCACATCTTTAATACACTCTGTCCTTGTCTATCTTTGAGCAGGTAATTTTTGACTTTCGCTTCTTGGCACTTCTGGCTGTTGGAGGTTCACTGGCGGGTTCTGTGCTGTGCTTTCTAAATGTATGTTCTTGTACCTTGTAACTTGCAATCTATCTTTGTGAAGTTTTTAAGCTTAAATAGTAGAGGTTAAAGCATTATAGTCAAAGCAGGTCAGTCAAGAAGTGTTCACTTGAGGAA
>JAJEJH010000764.1:0-94246 GCA_026122585.1 Anacardium occidentale
TGGATCCATAGAATCTCCATATGGGAAGAAAGATGTCGACGAGTCTCCAGCAAAACCTCGTGTTGAAAGTAAACAAGCTCCAACCAATGAAGATACGCTGCAGGGTAGCAACGGAGATCGCCAAAACAAGGAGCATGAAAATGCTCATGGTGGTTCCGCAGGAGAAGATGGTCATGATTGTGAAGATAGCCCTGCTTGGGCTAACGATGGAATCGGATCTAATGGAAGCAATAGTTACGAATATGACACCGGAGTGACTCAAATTCCATCCGGGTATGGCTTGGAAGCAATGGACCTTTGTGAAAGCATATTTGGTTACTGGCCTTGTTTAGCTAGGGGTAACAGGAGGGGCCATGATTTTCAAAATGTTTGTAAAGAAGAAAGCAGCAGCAACCAGTGGAAAGAGACGGCAGAATATCTTTTCGGAACTTCAAATCCGTATGCCGAAAGAAGAGATGGAGGAGGTAGTTATAGAGATCCTTTCTGTAACTATGAAAGGCATTATCAGGAACGAGCTCTTCACAGACAGTTTGAGTATGATGATGATTCTCAGATGTACGAGTTTAAAATTTTCTGATCTGGTCCTTGTAACAGGTCAAGTGATTGTTTCTGTATAACAATATTGGACATCGCTTATGGCTTCCACATTGAAATTAAAGGCTACATGATTAGTTATTATTATAAATTTTATTGAGACTGCAGATTGCAGGGCACATCCAGAGGTAGATCCTACTTCCTTTTTTAATTTTCATGGGATAAATCCATGTATATTTAGGGTCATGATCCACAAAGACCAATTATATTTAAACCTATCAATTGATATAACTAAAGCAGGACCCCGAAACAGGTAATTGTATAGGCTCAAGAGGATATTTACCGGAAAGTGATGAAAAGGCAAATATATGTCTCTTAGCACAAGCACAAGATAAAAAAACAAAATCTTTATTTAACGAAATGGAAGTAGCCAACAAACTAGACCTTAACATAGACTGAAAAACAGAGAGAAAAGGGTGGCCCAAACGTAGATGCCATAAAACATATTCAGATTACCAACAATCAAGAAGGAAAGAATTCGAGACACACATCATTAGTTTTGCATAGCTTGCTTGCAGAAAAAAAAGGTTTTGTATAGCAGATACCATAAGACATTATTTAATTTGAAATCACAGGAAGCAGAAGACAAAGAGGAGGAATCAACGTGAGAGATTTTCAAACCTGTGCCATCACCAACTACAATTTCATCAAGACCACCGTAATCAGTATAAAGATTGAGATTCTTAAGTCTACAGTGACATGATGAGAAGCAACAGAATCATACAAGCCAATCAGTTTCTGATTGTCGAGAAGTAGTACAGTTAGCAACAACCTTCACATTAGTAGCAACAAAATTCTCAAGCCCAAAACAACTTTCAGTGCCATTCCCTTTCTTGCCACAAGTTTGACACACAGTAGGACAATTCTTCCTTGCAGAATTAGGACTACTCTTCCTTGCAGAACCAAATGAGGGATCAGAATTACTAGAAGAACCAGAACCACGAGACTTGAAGGTGGAAAAATACCTCTACCGACCCCGAGGGTTAGCCTAAGTGATGAAGGGTCAGGGGTTACAAATAGGAGGTCCTAAGTTCAAGTAGCATGGGCTTCTGCAGTAAAAGAGTCACAATCAAACCACCCTCGATTTGCCTTCAAACTTACAATGCTTTTTTATACAGGCGAAAACATAGCATGCTAGCACTTTTCAGCTATAAGATTTTCGTGAGTCCAAAGAGGAAGAAGAGAGAACAACAGCAAAGGCAAAAACTTTAATCAATCAAGAAATGCAAATATGAAGAATGAGACTGTTTTTGGTTTCTAAGAACAACTGTGTTTTTGACAAATCTATTTTATCAAAAAAAAAAGATTGATGAAAAACTAACGACTGCAATCTTCTTGTGATTTGGACACCACATTTTCTTCAGTTCATTTTTTCTCCAACCGTATTCAATCAAACATTAGAATGTTAAGCTTATATTTCTCACAATAGACGAGCTGGAAGAGTCTTCGGCCATGGGATCGATCGTTAACCATTATAACTAACAACTTTCATGTCCATCGTCCATTTCTCTTTAGTGCTTCGTCCTCGTCCTAACCAAATTTGGCAATTAAAACAAAAATTGAATTTCAAATCATATGTGGTTATTTTCATACGTGAAGTGGAATGTTAGGCAAACCAACGAGTGTTTTCTTTTTACGAAGCAATGCACCAGTGTCGCTTAGTCTTAAGTTGACTCTTTAAGCAACACCTAGCATTCCCTTGGATGCGTGGCACTATTTTGGATATGAGATCAATCTCATAAGTATCAGTAAAGCTTCTTGTCTTTATAAACCAACCTGATCTTTCCCTGGCTTGCATTCTTTGTCTTCTTATATATTCTTAGATCTTTTGAAGGTCTAGTTTGTGAACCCCATATTGGTGTTTGGTCTTCATTGGTACCCACTCTTTTTTCCTGTCACTTTTAGTTTTCTATATCGCAAATATAAATTTAGTTGCAGTTTGTGACATTTAGCAACATCTATTTTGTTGAAAAAACTTTCTACAGCAATTATTAATTGTGTCAAAATGAGAATAAATAATTCACCTTATTAAGGTATAGAGCTTACACCTTATGGCTGGTGGGTTGTGATGAACTTTGATGGGCTTTCACCTTCTGGGAGAAAACCATTATAGAGAAAGAGAGGCAACTTTACTAACCGGTCATATCAGTTGAATGGAGCCTACCAGTCAAACCTTAATTATTAAGGTATAGAGCTTCTAGGATCAAAACCTAGTACTTGCATATCAAATAAATCATTTTGTTAGCCTAATCCGTTGACTTTGGCCCATTGCAATCAAGGACCAGATTGAACTCTTTAATTAAATATTTGATGATGTTTTATTTTAATTAAAATAAATTATATAAGATTAGTTAATAAAATTTTATTTATTATATACACACTGTAGAAAAGTTTTAAATATTAATACAAGTCATATTAGTTGAAAGGGTCAAAGGACATATTCTCACCCATAGTTTGAGATGGGGACAAAGTCCCACCTCCAAGTTTTCAAAAACTCACTCTCTTATCTTTTGACCAAATTTTATATTAAATATAATTGTAAACAGTAACAATCTAAGGGCAATTATATCATTTTATGATTAAAATTTTATAAAATAATAAAATAAAATTTATATAAATATAAAAATTTTAAAAAAATAAACTGGCCACAGCCGCCAATACCGGCAGCAGTGGCCGTTGATAACCTCCCAGGTGGTCGTATCCGACCACCTGGTTCCAGGGGAGACGGTCAAATCTGGCCTCCTCCGCCAGATATGACCACCGAAAACTATCGAAAAGGGCCAGTATTGGTCCTAACGGTCGTTTCCAACCATGTTTGTCGGCGGAGGAGGCCAGATCTGGCCCCCTCCTCCAAAACTGGAGGCGGTTAGATCTAGCCGCCTCCACTCAGCGGGGAGGCCCGATCTGGCCTCCCCTAGAACTAGGTGGTCAGAGACAGTCACCTAGTGCGATTATCAACGGCCATTGCCGCCGACATCGGCGGCAGTGGCCAGTTTATTTTTAAAAAAAATTTAAAAATTTTAATATATTTTTTATTTTTTAAAAAATTTTTTAATATATTTTAAAATTTTTATATTTAAAAATTATTTTATAATTTTATTATAAATTTTTATTGGTTAAAGAGTATTTTAGTTATTTCATTTAAAAATTATAAAATATGTTTAAATTTTGATCTAAGGTTGGGAGACCAGATTTTTGAAAACTTGGAGGTGAGACCTTGCGACCGCCTCAAACTATGGGTGGGACTAAGTTCTTTGGCCTAGTTGAAAAGAGATGCAGGTGCTTATTGTTTGTTGGCCGTCTCTACCGGGGAGAAAACTATTTTTTTCTCACATTAGATTCCTTCTATCACGTCAAATTATCAAATACAGTATTTACCATAACATTCTCCAGGCCTCCATTCAAGGACGACATATATTTTTAAAACAATAATGTATATGTTGACTTACAATAAATATTAAATTTAATATAATGATGATAAATCATTTACATCATTAATTATATCTTACTTAAAAATCATTATAAATACATATAATTTTATTATATTTAAAAAATTTATATATCTAGTATATCGGTGCACCTTTAATGATATTAATGCTCCCCAGCAGGGTATGAAGTATAAAAAAAATATCTTTTAAAAAGGTAATGGATATTATTAGATGAATAATATTACATACATAAAATGTGTATACAAAATTTTCAGAATGGAAAAATTAATATAAAATATCAATTTAAAAATACACAATAATTAAAGTTGACAAGAGGGAAATTGGTTCTATGTTAGGAATGAATTGAGCAACATTATTACTCATGATTAAGCTTTAAAACAAAAAGAAAGTGCCATAAATTATTAGATTAATTTATTAAGAATTAATCTAATGGTTTTTTGGATTAAAAAAAAAAAACTATATGATTTTGATCTCATTCATTCTAAGATGCCCTTAAACATCAATAATCTTAAATATTGAGTATTATACATAGATTTTATAAGGGCTTTTTTTATAAACCACTTTTAGATTTTAAAATCATTTAGTTAATGTTAATTACGAGTCTCGTCTATACTAAAAACTTAAATCACCGTAATACCTCAAAGGATAATAAACAAAATTATTATAGTTTTCTTATTTTATGAAAAATGCTAAAACCTAAATATAAAAATTAATTAAAACATGTAAGGAGTCATACAATGTAAGGAGTCAATGTGGGAATAATAATAAGATATAAAGGTTGATTGAATAATAATAAAATTTAAAAATATAAGATATTTTATATTTTACATATGCAAAATAACTTTTTTTTTCGAAATCAAGTGGATCAATTGACCCACCTTGACCTTACCTAACTCTTTCTAGAAACAATAATAGAAAAGTGAGTCATTCCTATTTCCATCGCTATAAGGTACATCTTCGCTAAGGGGATTATGAGGATTCCCCATCCTCTACTTGCGGAAAATAGTTTTCACCTCACCTCTTTCTCAATATTGTCTCTTCTATTTAAGTACTATTATGGCAAAAAATAAAAAGTATAATGAATGTTTTCGTAAATTATACTTTAGAAATATGTACATGGTAAGGAAGGTAGACAAGACTAGGATATATTTATCCTCGTCTTCACTTTTCAGATATTGTTTTTGTCTTTATCCCCATTTTCGTTTATCTTGAAGAATTTTCTTCTCATATTGGGGCAAGACCAAAATTTTTTTTTTAAGATCAAGTTATCATCTTTAGTTACATTAATGTTTTTATTGTTTTTATATTCTATAAGAGTCTTATCCTCGTACATCAATCATCCTTTATCCTATCGTTAAAATGTAGTCATCCCTTTATAGTGCATGATAATTGTATTATCTCTCTTTAAAAAAATTATTTGTCATGACAGTGTTTAATCTTTATTATTTGAGTCATATTTTTTATTGATTGATTTCAGTTTTTATCTATTGTTGTTAATTAAATAAAATAGGTTATTTAAAAAGTTGTGCCATTGGATTTACATTTTTTTTAAGCCAAATGACTATTTTCCATCTAAACTTTGATGAAACAACAATTACATAACTTATAGGTTTGAAAAATCTATTTTTCACCTACTTAACAATTTTGTTAATGAAAATTGTTAATTAGAAGGGTAGAAAAATTACTTTGTCTAATTTTTTATCATATTTGAATATTATAATAGCAATTTTACTCCAATTTTTAAAAAATTCCTTTCTCATTCTTTTTTTTTTTTTTTCATTTTTCTTTTCTCCCTCCCTTTTTCTTCTTTCCTCCATCTTTTTCCACCTCTATTCCTTCTTCCCTGTTGCCTCAATGCCCTGGTTACTTTCTCTTCGAAATTGAAACCTTAATGGCACTCTATTCCATGTACTGGTTCTACTTGCATTGCTTCTTATAAGACTCCTTCACACCACCAAGAAAACAATTCTAAAAAGAACTCAAATTTTAGATAGGACAACTGTGACTTAACGACCCAACCTCACGTGCCTGTCTCCATTATATGTTCTTCATTCATGATATGCCCTTTGTTTTTTTTTTTTTTTAAATTGCAAATCTAGATAGCACAAAAACAATCGATGACGTTGACTAAAATGACAGGGGAGAACCAATCGATATAAAATTAATTCTTTTATGGACAAAAGCAAATACCTATGAGTAGTTGGATATGGCAATGGTGGAGGCATTTAAAGTAAATCAAGCATTATAGTTCTTCTACCACAATTCTCAGTAAATTGGGTCTCACCATAAGTTTTGGTGGCAGTCACAAGCAGCACATTTCAAGGCTTCAAAGGTGTATTTCTTGCCACTAGGCATGAACTCACCACAGTTATAGAAAACTTTACCACTAACACTGATGAAAAATAGTCTTAAAATGCTTAAAAGGGTGAAAATTTATTATTTCATCAAAGATCTAATGGGAACAGTCATTTGGTCTTTTGATGATGCAAAAGTCCCACATTGTATTAATTTTCGAGTAATAGATCAAAATTGGAGTGGATCATACTTTTTGAAAATGAAAAACAATAATCTTTGATTATGCAGATGCTCATAGAAGCATAAAATTATCATAAGATCTCTTGTTAATTAATGATTTTATAATGTTATTTATAAGTGAGAACATCGATATTATCTTAAACGGTGAGAACACTTACAAAAAGTTTAAAATTACGGTAATTTAAGGGCAAAATAGGAATATTTTTTATCCAAAATTTATTAAATAAAAATTGATTGCTCTATAGAAAAATAGATTTTTCACCTATTTATTAAACTTGTTAATTTTTTAATAAAATATTTAAAAAGTCCGTAATGACATTAACATTAAATTTCATATTTATTAAATAATTTTTTGTATATTTAATTTACATTAATTTCGTTTAAAATTAAAACTTACTAATTAAATATAGATAAATATTTCTTTAACATATAACTATATATTTAGGATAAATTATTATTTATTATTTATTATTTGAAATTGCAGGGGTGATAATGATAGTTTTTAGAGGGCTTTGTAAACTAAAAAAAAAATTAAGGAATTCTTTTAAAATGTTTTACAAATTTTAATATGGTCTCTTAATAGTTTTAAAGTATATAATTACACCCTAACAAAATAAACATAATCTAACAAATTAGAGGTATAAATATTATATTACATACTATTAAAACTATAAACGTATTTTTTAAATATATAAATTAAATATGATAATTTTTTAAATAAAATAAGGGAAATGTTCATCTTCTACTTAATAAGTTTAAAAAATGACACATATTTTTATTTATATCCTAGATTATAATATTTAGATAAAATAATATAAATACTATTTAACTATTAAAACTGATAAATAACTTTAATATAAGGATGAAAAATTGATTTTTTTTAATTTAAAAAGTGAGAATCTATTATTTTTAAGGTTAGATTTGAATCGAATATATTAAGGTTCTTTTTAATTTCAGTTCAAATAAACCTAAATCTGAATACGAACATAAACTCAAACAATGGTTTTGAAAATCGATAAATATGAACCCAAACAAAAACACAAACCTGAACTTAAATTGAAAAATTTTTAATTGTATTTTATGAATTATAATTTTTAATAAAATATAAATACGAACTATAAGAATCGAATATGAATATGAATACGAATATGAATATGAATCAAAACTTCGCTATAAAAAATTTAAAAAATAAGAACTGAATCATCACGAACGAATCTGAATATAAACATACATATGTTTGTATTGATTTCAATTTAAATCTAACTTTAATTAGTTTATCAAAGCTCGGGTGGGAAATAGCCATTTGCCTAAAAAAATTTCATAAACCTAGGATACTAAGGAAGGGCGCTTGAGCGAAAAAAATGTGTTTTGCCAACTCAAAATTTGGACGGTCTTTCCTGGCCCTCTGTTAATAATCATAGGCTCCCAACCAAATATTATTATAAAACCCCTCTACAAAAAGAACATCTGTCTGTCTGCCTCTGTCCTTCTAACCTTAAAAATGACTCTGACAGCAAAATCTATTCTCACTCTTTTTCTCACTCTTCTTCTCCCTTTCTCCGTCACCTCCTCCTCCTTTTCCTGCATACAAAAGCTCCTTCAAAGCCATGGCTTACCTGGTGGTCTCTTCCCAAATAATGTCGAATCCTACAGTTTTGATTACCAAACTGGGCGGTTGGAGGTGTATCTGGAAAGTCCTTGTCTGGCCAAGTTTGACAGTAGAGTTTACTTCCACCGAGTGGTGAGAGCTAATCTCCGTTATGGTGGGCTAATGGGGCTTGAAGGTATTGCTCAAGAAGAGCTCTTTCTTTGGCTCCCAGTTAGAGGTATCATTGTCAACGATCCGTCTTCTGGGCTCATTTTGATTGATATTGGTCTTGCTCACAAACAACTCTCTATTTCTCTCTTTGAAGATCCTCGTGTTTGCAGGCGTCAAGGTACCTCCCTCTATTTAGCATATCTCTGTTCGTTTGGTTCTTTTTAAAATTCAAAGCCTGTTCATCTAATTCTGATCCAGTGTACTCGTTTTTACTATTTGGCCGGAAGAAAAGCAACCTCAATCTCTTTAATTTATTCACTTTTTATTTTTTTTTTGGTAAGTAATCTCTTTTATTTTTCAATCCTAACTAAGTTCGGCTTTTTTTTCTGCCGTTACAAAGATAAATGACAGATCAGCCTCATTTAATGTTGTAAATTATTTGCTGTCGTTGTATTTCTTCAGAGTTTTTCATCAGTGTTCTAGATAAGAAACATACCAAAATGTACACACTGCCAATCTTTAGATTTCATTTTTCTCAATCATTTCATAATTTTTGTATTTAAAATAATAGAGTTGGGGGTATTAAAGTAATTGAAAAAAAACTTGGAATGCAGGTGCTCTATTAGAAATTGTTGGGAGGGAGATGGATCTCGAGTTCAGACATGGAAAGCTCGCTTCAACATTGCAGGGCTAAAGTTGTGTTATCATCTTCTGCTTAATTGTTTAAACTTTCAGAGGAAAATGTGGAGTTTATGTTTGCTTGATTGATGCAATCAGGACTATAAAAATGGAAAACTGGAGATCAAGTTTTGAAATTAAATGAAAAAATTTTGGTATCCCATGATTATTAACTAAAACAGGCAATTAATGAAAAGTTTTTGATTGTCTTCTTTCCACTTATGAATGTTTGTTGCTTGATTTTAATGGGGAAGCCAGTTAATTTTCCAGATAAAGAAACCTTAGACGTAACTCAGCAGAGATCTGAGATGGGATAAAGAATTACAGAATTTTGTTACTGGGAAACATATTATTTTATTGCTGCATGAATTTAAGAGTTTTTATTCAACTTCTTGGAGGCCTAGGTTCTTCAGCTTGCTAGAGCTCCCTAATTATTTGCCCCTTAACAATTCATGGTTTACTTGGCAAGCACAGTTTCAGAGGTGGACATGATCACTTCTCATCAACAGAAAATCAAAGCAATTTTGCAACACTTAACTTCTCTGCTTCAATTAGAGGGCTGAGAGAAACAAGGACTTGTTCTGAGACATTGTCAAATTGCAACAAATTACTATTATTTATTCATAACCAGAATTATATACTCAACAGCTTTAGAGTTTTATCGACCATACATTATATGCTTAGCAAGTTTTAATACCTTAAATTACTAGAGCAATCCGAGGTAATTGATTATTAGATAAATCCATCTATGTATGATACTGAGACACCTGCCTTGTATTTCTTAAGAAAAGAATGTTCAATAAAGCAGCTGGAATTCGTCTTTAGATGTTTCTAATTATATCTTGAAGCAGCTTTTTGGTTTGCTCCACCACAAGTACATCGCCATAAATCCCCTGCAGCCATAAAAAACTTGAGTATTGCAATGTATGTATTTCATAGTTCTTTACCAATGTTTTTCAAGAATTACTTCTGGAACTATGTCGCACCAAGTGCTTATGCTTTCTGACATACCTGGACACAGGATGAAACGAGAATGGCCCCTTTAAAGGTAGTAACATTGGCGTCAATGAGCTCAAAGCCAACGGAAGTCAAGGCCTCCAAAAGTTTAGTGATTGCGCCTCGTTTCTTCTCAAACACAATCCTTATCCAAAGTTTTTTCCCATCAATATTGGTCACCTTAACATCTTCCTAAACACAACATAGCAAGCTAGTTATATAATGCATGCGTTAAGACATAATATAGCATGACAAACAAACGCCCAAGACATATTTTGCGGTAAAAACTGAACCTTTATTCCATAGTTTTTCATCTGCTCTGAAGCATCAATCTCATCTCTTGTTGGCTTCTCGTTCTCTTCCAAGATTAGCGAGTCCATTTCAAGAAGCTGGTCACTGAGGACATCGACATTCCTCTTCAGCATCAGGATGTAAGTAATGGCGTCCTCAATTATGGTTGCTTTGTTCATCTAGTCAAACCAAGAAATCTTTGTTAGTGTAACATTAAATTATTATCTAACTACTGTTAAAATTATTTCAGTGAGTATTGGGTATTTGCATTTGTAATTATGGGAACTATGGAACGCAGAGCCAACAGCCTATCACTAAGTTTCTGTCTCCGTCGTCTCTCGGCATGAAGGTTCTTCGATTTGTACTCGGAGTTCTCATCATACACTCGCCTCCTCCGAGCCTGAGCAACGCGTAATGTATCAGAAGCAGAACCTAAAAATTCCATATCTCTGGAGAAATGGGATTGTGCTAATGCTAGACTTCAACCAGGAAATGAAACTGCTTCTCTGGGGTGAGTGAGTTAGTTGTGTGGTTTATTAGAGTTATAATTATTGTTTTCACTGTGTTCAGAGGAGCTAAGGCCCCAAACTCCAACTGGGTCTTGTGTCAGTGGATTAACAAAAAATGTGTCACCTAATTGGCTTCAAAGAAATGGTTGTACACTTGTACTCATAATTAGTCCATGCTTTAGGATTACAAAAAGTTACCCAGTGAGCCAATAGATGGCCAGGATGCTTCAAGTACTGAAATTTTATTGAACAAGTGGAACTAAGAGGTTATACTTTTCTGGTTTTGCAGCTGTTGTTGACTGGAAAGTACAAAATGTGTGAGACTGCGACATACATATTCTCTTCCACTGTTGTACAATTTTATTCCTTACAATGCCAAAGATGTGTTAATTTGCAATGTGCTGTACCAAAACAGAAACAAAACCAATCTTCCTTTCTAAATTATCTCCAAATTGTGAAATTATGTTGGTAATTAGTGAAAAAATCAGAAGTCAAGTAAGCTGAACAATCTTGCTAATTTCTTTCCAGTTTGAAGGTCACTGCAGTACATTGAATACATCAGTGTCAGTTTGAATGCCCAATGATGGACTAGAATGTCCTTGCCCTATTCGGTTTATTGCACTCTTTATTGTTACTGAGAAACCTCTTCAGTCAGTAACAGAATTATCAGCTCCCCTGTACCAAACAGTTAAATCATGCTGCCAAATGCCAAGAAACAAAGGACCGACGATTACAACCAACCTTTAACGGATGGACCTATTTTTATAGGTTAATCTGTCATATTATATATACTTTTTAAAATTTTAATTATTTTTTATAGATCAAGTTATAAACTTTATCCTAAAGCTTTCAGCACGGTCCAAATGGTTCAAGGACTTAACATGTCTCACGATTTTATAAGTTATATCCTTGTAGAATATGTTGCAGATCATTTATATTTCTAAGAACTACAATTCTATAGATTGTACCCTCGCAAAATATGTTGTGGATCATCCAACCCTTTGATATCTTCAAGGATTATTGACAGACTATTTCTATTGACACCCAAAGGCTTAAGGTTATCCATAAAGACAATTAAAAATAATAATAAAGCGATGTTCAGTCTGATCTTCTTTCATAAACAATAATATCATAATAGGAGTGGTTAATCATTCCTTCGTATTTTATCAAATCTTGTTGTTTTGTAGTTAATCTTATATTTATAAATGTTTTACTTCCTTCAAATCTATATTGTTATAAAAAAATTCAACTTTAAATTATAATTAGGTCGAATGACATATTTCCATTCAATGTTTCGTTAAACGAAAAATTATCATCCGTACAAATTTTAAAAACCAAATATCCACTTTTTTTCTATGAAAAAAACTAAAATACTTTTGATAAAATTTAATAATATTAATATTAAAATAAAGTTAATATAAATAATATTAAAAACAAATTTAAAATTAAATAAAAATTAAATTTTAAAAATTAAATAAATAAATAAAATTCAACCACCGACATCGTCCTCGCTAGCGGTGGTCGACATAAACCTCACCAGATGGTTAGAAACAGTCATCTGATTCTATTAACAATCGAATCTGACAGTTACGATGACGAAGATAGATAGATCTAATCGTAAAAAAATTTAGTAGAAGTGGTCAAATCTGATCGCCAATAGAACTAGGTGGTCATATCCAGTTACCTGGTGAGGTTTATGTTGACTGTAGGTGATAGTGACTGTTTTTTAATTATTTATTTTATTTTTTAAATTTTTATTAATTATTTGTTAAATTTATATTATTATTTTAATATTATTTTATTTTAAATTTAAATTTTAATATTTTTATAAAATTTATTTTTAATTTTAAATCAAAAAAATAAAAATACTCTTGTATCTCTAGTTAACGAATATCTATTTAACTTTCAAGATTTGTACAAATGACAATACTAATAAAAGAAATTTTGGTTCACAATATGTCATTCAGCCTTATAATTAATTAAAAATTTAGTTAAAGCCAAATGTAAGTGTGTTATGATTAGAGCAAATGTGATAAACGAGGTAAAGACGACAGACGAGGGATCTGCACGATAGGGTCAAATGCCTACTTTACCCATAACACAGTTAAAAGTTCAAATCAGAGTTTTCAAAATGCTGAATAAGAGATAGATGAGCCTAAGCCCAAAACCCAAACCCATAGTTTAAATAAAAACCCACAAATCCAAACCCAAAACCCAAATCTAAGCCCCCATAAAATAAATTAAACCTAAAATCCATAAACGAAAACCTAAACCCACAAAATTCATTCAAACCCAAATCCATAAAACCCATAAAAAAATAATAACCCACCCAAAAATCACAAACCAAATCTAAAAACAAATCCAAACAAGTCTATGACCAAAATAAAACCTAAGGCTTAACCAAGCCCACCATAAATTAAAATCAAAAAGCCAAAGTAGCCCACAATGGGCCTCCAAGAAGAGAAAGAAGCCTGCCCAAGGATAAAATCAAAAGAAAAAAGAGGAAACAGCCCATCCCAGCCCACCTGTAGAAAAGAAGCCCAGGAGAGAGAAAGTGCGCCCAAGCCTCCGGGTAGTGGCGTGCGCAGGCGGCAGTTTTCTTCCATACGAGTTCCTATTTTCTCTCTTTCGTGAGCACAGTTCCCCATGACGGGTTTTCTCTCTCCCACCTGCCCACTTCCTTGATAGTCCACTCATCATCCTCGGTCCACCACGGATAGAAATCCGAACAGTCATACCAGATGACTTATTTCCTTCCCTCCGGAGCACAATCTGTTTGTTAGTCTGAATCAATTGAATCTATGTCATCGTGATGAAATTGGCTCTCTTACAAACTGTCGTGATAAACATGTGTGACAGATCCTTCATAAAGTAAATATTATCTGCATGATTTGAATGCATTGTGACAAATTATCAATCAAGATATCTTTGTTAAATATTAGAGATAAACGGACGAGCCTGCCTAACTGTTCAATCTGTTCGCGTGCAATGTATTATTCAGAAGTCCACATTAATGTATCTTTATGTCTGCTTGAAATTGAACCTGCCCATAAATGTGTTACTCCACCTAGACCAACAGGGTTCCACAAAAGAGTACAGTCTTATTTGTAATGATCGTACTTGTTCAAAAGTCTTGTCTGACAATACATGCATTGGATGTCCGAAAGTCGAACTGAAGGCAGAATAGTCTGTGAATATCATTTTTGTGGCCGACTTTGGGGTTGGGGGGTTGGGTGGTGGTGTGAAAAAGGAGGCTGATTTGGATTATTTTAATTAGGTTTTTTTTCTTATTTATTAAATTTGTACTAACTTAATCTATTCTACAGGATTTTAATTTTTAGATTTGTTTAAAATTTAATAAAAATATATAAGAATGTATGTATAAGGATTGTAGTTTTAATTTTTTTACTTTTATTTTTTATTTTTTTCTACTTTATGTTTATTTTACGTTTTGGATGGAAAATATATAATATTTATATCGTATGATAATTAAAATAAAATTTAATTAAATTCAATAACATGTTTAATAATCAAACCAAAATAATGAGTTTTTGGGTCAGACTATATAAATGTTTAATATCTTTCCATCGTCATACTCAATTCTTTAAATCTAGTTCATTTGATAGTGAGAAATATTGGGTTCTTTACGATGAATCTATAATCGTCTATTTTCATCGACGTCTACTTTCCTAAAACAATAATCAGGTGACGATTTTATAAACTTTATAATAGACTATAAACTTGTTATGTATTTCTCTTGATCATGCTTAAGATGATTAAATAAAAGTGACGAGTTTGTTTTTACTCGATGTGACAAAAATTTATGTTACAAATACACTTTTGAAGATTGGAGTCACGAGAGAAGAAAACGGGGTTAAATTTGTATTAATTGATTTAAAACTGATTTGAATTTTGATACACATGAAACAAACAAAAAGACTAACCAACCCATATACTTATTTGTATTAATCTTAATTTGTTCAATAATAAAATAATTAATTAATGAATTAAAATATTAAATCATGTCACCACCTATCACATGTTCCAAATATCAATATAGGATTTTGGATTGCATTTCTTTCAAACACAAATACAATATACCTATATATATATATTTCTAACAAATGGTAATAATGATTAGCTGTATACCAACGTCGGCTCATGCAATATAATTAATGCTACATGATCAATCATGCATAAAAGAGGTGTATAAATCAATTCACAGTCTCATGTAAGATTTAAGTGGATCTTGAGTAAAACTCACTTTCTAATTGATAAATCCACCCTTGAAACATCAAGAGTGAACAGTGACCACCTTTTTGGGATGGTCAGTTAACATTTTTACAAACAACACATGTAAATATTCTAAGGCTTGCTCAAATTTTTCACATCTCTTTAAGATAAGATTCTATTAAACTCTTTTGATTATATTATTCCTTTTCGAATAGAGAGAATTTAATAAACTCTTTGACGCTTGGAAGACGTTGATTGTCATCATATCTGTACATCAAATGAACCATTCTTGCAAGATTTAGAGAAACCCTTGTAAAAGAAGATAAAAACGAGTTCAGGGAGAGACATTCTATATTTAGGCACTTCCATGCATCTGGAATATCGTTCTTTGCATGTTGTTCAACAGCTTGTACATCAGAACCTTGGTGTTCATGTAGTATTGAACATATGATCCATCTTTCTCATCTTGCAATTCATAAAATTAATAATCTGTTTAATACTTTCCCATCATTCACTTATTAGAGTGGTTCTAATTATGGGCAATCAAATTGTTAATGTGACGAGACAATAATATGGGCCCAATACTTGCCGACTGCATTCAATATTTTGTTTTTGTGATTTCTTGCAAACTTCAACTTCCTCACCAAACCGAAGTATACATTCATTTTTATTTGGATAAGCTTACAATAGGATTCTTTTTGCCTCAAAATAGAAAGCATAAAACACTTTACTTTCTAAAATTGAGTAACAGACAGACGAATACATTAATTGTAAACTCCTTCTATAGGTACATTTACAAAAAGAAGGGACTTAATATATTCCTCAAGACCTGGAAGCCTTTGGTTGTCATCATAACGATACATCAAGGGAACCATTCTCGCAAGATTAAGAGCAGAGCTTTTGAAAGAAGATGAAAATGGGTTGGGAGAGAGGCACTCCTTGTTGAGAGTCTTCCATGCATGTGAAATCTTATTGATAACATGTTTTTCAGCAGCTTCTCCGTCACAATCTGGGTGCTCCTTCATATAGTAATATAAGTACGACCCATCTTTTCCATCCTGATTCTCATCCTGAAATTATTTCAATAATATAATTATTTTGTTGACCTTAAATTTAGATGTATGATTCACTCTTCAATATCATGAAGCGTGGCATCTCTTTTTGAAGCTATTAAAGTGCAATGAGTTTTTGAAATCATTACTTACCTTCGCACTTCCCAAATCATCCCAAAGCCGAAGAATTGTTGCACTAGCTGAGATTATGAGTGGGTTTTTGTCAATAAGTTCTAAAGTCTCCGTTGTTATATTCTCACCCAATAAAAAGAAAATATGCACTAGCCATACGTTTACACTCGAACTAATTATTCCATTTTCCAGGTACTCTTCAGCCTTGGGCAAGTCTTGAGAGGAAAACCATTTTGCTTCGACTAGAAATGCACTGCATAAGCTTCCCCACTGTAGCCAATAAATATTAGCTTGTGAATTTCGATGCTAAATTCTAATTCATAAATAAAATAAATAAAGATATTATGAATATACCGCTTTTTGTAACGAATTCACAGGATTATAGCCGTGAGCGTCGAATATCTTACGGCTGATTTCGTTTGTGACATTATCAAGAGCCTTAAAACATGTTCTCATGTAGTCAGGCAGTTGATCAATAGCAGCAAGATCCCATCTACAACATTTGATTTCCAATTAAAAAATAACTTTGATATTTGAAAAAGAAAAACTTATAAATCATTTTATAATATATTGTTAATGAATATATACCTATTAATTATATCTGTAAAGAGAATGAGTTCATCAAGTGTTCCTTGAACATCAAAAATGTCATCAATAATGTAGACCAGGGATATGGCTTTTGTGAGTTCAATCCTTTGCCAGGAGAAGCTTGCATCCGTGGGACCGATCATAGACCAAATATACCATTTAAGAGGTTGATCTCTGGCAAACTCCAATTTTTTTGACAAACCCAAGTCCTTCCACCATCTAATATATGCTTACAAACATATATTAAAATTAGAGAAAACATAATATCTGATAATGACAGTATAAATATTCTTGAGGTGATTAAACTTACTTTTTTATTTGTAACACTTCCTTTTGGTGCAAGGATTGCACCAAATTGAAATCTATTTTGGCAAGATCTTCAAAAGCATGTGTCCATTTATTTTCACTTGCAAACTTAGTAGCAAATAAGTTCTTGGCCATCAACCTTGCCGGGCTTTTGTGAAAGGGATGCGCCAACGTGTTCTCAACAATCTTAGATTGAATATGGTCAAGATTTTTCATCTGTTCAGTTAGGAGCTTGACAGAATAATTACCAGCTTCATCAAGCACATCTTCTCCATCTGTACTTAGATGTGAAGCTTCATATAAAGCCATCAATCCATTAATATCTTCGCATACATCCTGGTTAAGCTTCCCTTCCTTGTTTCTGAAGTTGTTAAAGACGTCTTTTTCACACCGGTACAAAGAGAAGAAGGAAAAATTACCACCAGGTTTCATTAATCAATTATTAATCAAAAAAAAAATTGTAATGAGAAATATATTATATAAACACCTGAAGGCACATAGTAACCATGTTGTCTCAAGAGTCGAAAGCGAAGGGCAACTTCACAAAGGTCATTTTGATCGTGACCATTATAAGAACCAAATACAATGAATTGCCTTTGGAGAATTTGCTGAATCTCGTCTTGGAAATGATAGTCGATGCCTGAACGTTGAAGAGCATCAACCATGGCTAGTCCTTCGACAGAATCTTCTCCTACTACGCTGAGTATATGCTTAAATGCTTTCAGTTTCTGCTCATGTTGCTCCCTATGAATATTATCCTGGAAAATGGAAGACTCGATTAGCATTCAACTGCACTCACTTACACGGTGACTGGCTTAAAATGAAATACCGAAAACTTACACTGAAACTAACTAAGCGTTCTTTTGGATGATCCGTGAGGAGCTGCTTGAATGGGATCGAAAGAGCAGCACTCCTGGGAGTGGTGTTTTTTTTCAGATCATTAGGAAAATAACTAACTTGAATGGGATTAATTGACTTGGAAATTTGTGAAATTTTCTTCGGTACAACCTGAAGAGTGGACGGAAACAAGTAAGACATAATTAATGTATTTCAGAAGGAATGTCTTCCGAGAGATTATGAAATATGAGGAGCTCGACCCAATTTATAGGATTATTCCTTTGGCCGAAAGACTTAATCTCAGCCTAAGGTTTCATAAATGACCCGGTTTTATCCTTAAATTTTTTAAAAATCAAATACTCACCTATGGATTAAAATTAATAATTAAATTTAATAATCAACTGTTAAATATTAATAATCATAAAAGTATTTTTCGTCTTTTTAAATAAAAAGAATTAAAAATATAAAATAATACAATAATATTAAAAGATAATAAAAATAATGAAAGTATTTAAAAAATTTTAAAAATTTAAAAAATCATTGAAAACCGAACTAAATGGCCTGAAAAGACTATCTAATTCGGTATGGTTGCCTCATTTGGTGAAAACGCTTTCTATCAATTATTTTTTATCATCATTGATGACAAAAATAACTAAATTTGATCGCATTCATCAAAATAAATATGTCCAGATCCGATCACCTTCACCAAACAAGATGATCAAATGTTGCAACCAATTTTTTTTTCTATTTTTTAATCTTTAAATATATTGTTAATTTTAAAATTTTTTATTATTATTTTAATTCTTCAGTGTTTTTAAATATTTTTGTTAAATTTTAAAAAATTTTATGTTTTTAATATTATTATAATTTTTTATTATTTTTATTGATAGAATTTTTGTCGTTTCATAAAAAAATATTGACAAATTTAGATGAAAACTATTTTAGGGCGAGTGTTTAACTTTTTAAAAGTTGAAGGATGAGACTGTTATTTAAAGAAATATTGTGTGGGATTAAGTTTTTTGGCCTACTCCTTTCAATATCAAATGGTCTTGCCCTATATTCCTACATAAAAATAAAAATAAATTACTTCATAACACGTTCTCAAAATCAATAATGATATGCATATAATTTTGAGATTGTAATTTATGTATACATTAATTTGACATCATTTCTTAGTTTTCAGATAATAAGTTAAATAGAATCACTTATTAAATTAAATGTTACATAGATTAAAATGCAAAATTTAGATACCAATTTTGTATTTTAAAAGGATTATGAATGAATATAGCCAAAAGTGGCTTGTAATTTGCGTTTATTATCTTGAGAGTGGTTATAATACTAGTCATTTTGCCTTGTATATTGGGATATTTGGAATCAAAAGTACGTAGTAAGCCAGATAACAAAAAGACTAGGATCTTCCATCAACTTTTTCCACCGTTCATGAATCCGATACTGCGCATGTTACACATGCCATCACCAAGTTGACAGCCTTTTCGTCACATGCCAACTTTCAATAGATGTCTACATATACAAGTTTGCTTGCACGGATTGAATCTGTGGACCAATCTTTTACTTATATTTGGATAGTCCTGAAGTAACGATCAAACTGTGCATTGACGGTATCATTGGAAATAGAGGATGTTTATTTGGAAGATGCATGACACACATGTTTAGAAATAAGGTGTGTCCAAAACGATCGACTGCTTCCTTTTGACTATGTTGAGATATTATATACTCAATGCCATAATAATTGTCCAGGTAAATGAATTATTCGAGAGTATAATTTATGGATCAAATTTCATATTGGTATTGAAGAATAAGTTACCCTCCAACCTAACTACACACCAATGATATTACCTAATTAAAAATCCAGAACATTGTTCATTTCTGAAGGCAAGACAAGAAGTCAAGTTGATGAAGCCAATTACTGACATCAATTTACTATTGAATGAACCATGAACCCCAATGAACATGTTTTCAAATTGTCTAATATGCCGCTTTTATTAATTTCTAATACTTTCATTTCTCTGATCGAGGTTTTCATGGCATCGGGAATTATTGTCCATGTAAATGAATTTGGTCCAATAGCAGTTCATTTGTGCATTGTAGCATTGGTTTTTGTTGTACTGAATTAGGATAGGTTTCTTACTCTTATTTAACACCCTTGTATATGAAAGATTATTTTAAAAAAATACACATTAATGAGAATAGAGTAATTTATGAATTCTTTACAAAAATTTTAACTTTTCTCACTTATCTAATATATTAGATTTGAAAAATTAAATACGATAATAACAAAACATTAATCATATTATCTTGATTGAAAATCAGCCTTTACTATCATAGTTCATTTGTTAAGCACATTATCAAATTTAATTATGTTTCATTTTAATTATCATACGATATAATACGTACAAAAATAATTATTCATATTATAAATATAAAATATATATATAATATAATAAAGAATTAAAATAAAAGTAGGAGTATAAAAAAATAAAAAAATTACATCCCTTCGTATATATTTCCCTACAATTTTTAACCAGTATAAATCTAAAAATTAAAACAAATATCGTCAGTTCACTAAATAAATGAAAATTTTATTTATTTAGTATACATTGGGGAAAAAAATAAATAAATGAGTTTTCTGGCACATTTGCAGATGGACACAGCGGTCGGACAAACACTATTTTTTTATTTATCAGTCATTGAACAATTTTAAGGCTTATTTCACGATTACTACGCAGGTGGTTTTTTTTTTTTTTTAGGGCTTAGTGATTAACATGGCATCGTAAGTAAAACACATTATATTTATCAGTCATTCCACAATTTTTATGGATCATACCAATTATGTGAATAACCGGAGAAAAGTTTCCTCAAAAAGAGTTTACCTGGAATAAGATCGCTACAAGCTTTGTTAATGCCGAGCTAAAGACTGTTGATAGTAAAAAAAAAATCAAAATTGATTCAATTGCATTTGAGGTAGTGGTTTTAAAAATGGGTCCGTTAATGTCCCCTCTCCTCCATAATTTTCAGATGTTTCTCTCTCCTTTTTTCCCCTACAAATTTTTCTCTCTTCTCAATAAAATTTTCTTCTGACATTTTTTCCGATAAAAAAAGTCCCCTCAAAAAAAAAATATATATATATATTCTGAAATAACCGGCCCAAATCAAGGGATTTATTTTCCCTTATCATCATGCACAAGTCAACCAACTGGCATAATGAGATAGGAAGGCCAACCCCAAAAAAAGAAAGAAAATTTTTAGCGCAGGAAAGAAGGAATAAAATAAGAAAGGGCACGCAGGTGAGAAAGAAAAGTTGAAACTCACAGCTGGGTAGAAAGAAACGGAAATGGCAAAATCATGCAAAGCAAGCTGACGCAACAAAGCTATCAAATCCGCGCAAGAAAGGAAAAAAAAAATGATAATTCATGCAGTAGAAAAAGGCGACAAGGCTGGGCAGCTTCATTTTTCTCTTATTTTCTTGGGCGGGCCGCGCTCTGGAGCATGTTTCTCTTGGGCTTGCTGAAGTTTCTTAAAGTGCGCTGCATGCTTACTTAAGTGGGCTGGTTTGGCCTTTTTTTGTGGTACATGGCTTCGGCTAGTGTTTTGGATGGGTTTATTTGGGTTTGGATGGGTTTTGGGGTTTTGCGTTATTCTTATGCATTCTATCTTTATTTATTTATTTGTTTTTTTTTTCTTATATATATATATTTTTTTGGGTTTTATTTTGGTGGGCTCTTCTCTCTTGGACTTGGGTTTTTCTTTGTTCTTATTTTTTTATTATTTGTTTTGATAGGCTTGGATTATTTTTATTTAAGTGACTTAGGTTAAGATTTATGTGTCATCTGGTTTTGGATTTTACTTGTTCATTCTCAATTTTACACTTTTAAAACTCCAAATCAATCACTAGGTTTTTTATAATTATGAATGATTCTAGTAAATCTAAAATGAGATGTTTATACAAACTTTTTCAGATAATAAAAAAAAAAATTAATAAAAATATATAAACAAATAATCATTACAATGGAAAAACTATTTAAAGAGGAAGAGAAACAAATATGATTCACAAATGAGACATAAATAATCAGCAAGGTGATTATAAACCATGTTGCAAGTGGAGAAACCTCGGATAATTAGGTATTCAAAAAATTTGGTACGATGATTTGATGTTAAATGCGAAGTAACTCAAAAATAGTATAACAGAAATTTAGTATTTCTGGAATTGCTAACAAAGTAATTAGTGAGCCAAATTAAAAAAGAATTATGTAGCATCCCAGCTTTAGAAAAGCCCTTAGGGGTAGAGTTTTGGGGTTAGAAATAGAATTCAGAGATAGATTGGGAGTTTAGCAGAATTCAGGGGTGAGTTAGTAACTTTCCAGAGTTGTGTGGCCTTCGTATGATGCCTTTAGGGAGGTTTTAATCATGCGAAGCGCGGGAAATGGATTTCATCCATTTTCCCAGGCGCACTCCCGTGCGCCAAGCCTGCACGCCCGTGCGCCAAGCCTGCACGCCCGTGCAAGTGGGATTAAAGAAAGAGAGGGACGGGAGATTTTCATTTTCTCACCCATTTCAGCCAGCTTTCTTCTCCTTTTCAGCAGCTTCCAGCCCTAGGAGAGAAGTCCAGCTTCCAGCAGCTCCCAATCCAGTCAGAGATCAAAGAGAATAGCTTGAGTTTAAGCTTCCAGCAGCCATGTCGAGAGGTAAGTGTTTCTTACTATCTCCTTCAGTTTTCCAGCTTGTATGATGTGGATGGAAATGCGAGTTTCCATTCCTAGCTTGAGATGCTATGCTTGTATGTATGTATGATGATGAGATGATGATTATATGTTGATTGCCATGCTTATTTTCCACCCAGAACCATGCATGTTTTGCTGTGTGTGTGTAGTGTGAGAAAACTTGATGTGTTAATGGTGGAATCAGTAGCAGTGGATGGATGTTGAAATTGATGATTGATATGTGTTATTAGAAGTGCCATTTATGCATGTTTCCAGTTAATTTCAGTTTGGATGAGGTTTGGGTTGGTTTCCAGCGCGTTTCAGATGAGCCATGTCTGAGCAGAGCAAGACACACGACCGTGTGCCCGCAGGAGCACGCCCGTGTGTTTCTGCAAGGACACGGCCGTGTGCACGAAGTGCACACGGGCAGGAAACGCAGGGACACGACCGTGTGTCCTGAGGGACACGGCCGTGTGTCCCATTTATTGCATGAAATGGCCAGAATTCCAGAAGCACACACGCCCAGACGCACGACCAGCACACGGTCCCGTGTGCTGGGGCACACGCCCGTGTGCCTTTGCCTGCACGGCCGTGTGTGTGTGCTACACGACCGTGTGCTTTCCTTGCACGGCCGTGTGTCAGCCAGTTTCTTCCAGAAATTCAGAAATTGATTTATTAAAGGTTTGGTAATCCATCCAAAGGCAATCAGACATCAGATAATTCAGAATTCAGTTAAGAATAGAAGCATATGCATTCAGAGCATAGCATATAGTCTGAATGAGGATCCAAGGATCCGAATTCAGTAGTTTTCAGCAGTCAGAACCCAATCTATGGGCTTCAGTTTTGGGGTGAACTCGAGGGGGCATCTGTGGGACCCAGCTTTCTGACACCAGTCAGTCAGCTCAGCAGTATATCAGCAGATCAGTTTCAGCTTTCTAGCCAGTAGCTAGAATGTTCAGCCCACTTGGCCAGGATGCCGAATCCCTGTGTTCATCAGCCTGATCAGCACAGCAGGTACCTTCGGGTACATTCAGTTAGATGCTCAGATACATGCATCATCAGTCATTTTCAGATTCCAGCTCAGCATGTCATTTCATATATTCATATTGACATGCATTAATCAGAAATCAGTAACCAGATAACAGAATAATCAGATAACAGCAGTAATCAGATAAATCAGATTCAGTGCCAGCAAGCGATTAGATGCATGAATAGGGCCGATCAGGTATGCATGCCCTTGTTTGCTGCTTGCGTGGGTTGAGGGAAGTAAGGAATGCTTACTGGGTGATCTTTATCACTCATCCCTTTCCTTCTTCCTTCCTTTTCAGGTCAGTTTGCTGCTGGCGAGGAGCGGGTGGATTGAGGCTGGCGAGGAGGACCCCACACACACTCTCCAGTTTGTATTTTATTTTCAGTTGGACCTGTGAGGTCTTGTACTTGTACGTTTTGTAAATGTATATGTACTCAGATGTAAAACAGTTGTACAGAGCAGTCACATATGTATGAAAGCCATTGGGCTCATTGTATATTTCAGATTTAGTTTCAGCTTCCGCTTGTAATGCAGACCAGCAGTAGTATTTTCTTTTTCGTAGGATTCCCGTCGCGGGTACCCAGATTTCCAGTTTATTTAATAAAAGAGCAATATCTTTCAGCAGCAGGGGTACTCGTGACGGCGGGTCCTACAAATTAGGAAGCTTAATTTGTCTCATTTGTAAAAGAAGTGGATTAAAGTAAGCTATAAATCAATTATCTGGTTAAAAAGATTTCAATCAAGTAACGTCTATTACTATTTTCATATTAACCAAAAAACCAAACTCAAGAAGTAGTTAGATGCATTAAGTGGTGCTCTTATGCATGCAAGATGATGCAAATGAAAGACCTACAAAATCTACTGCAATATTCATGTTAACCAAAGAAACTTAACTTCCTTCTCCGAAATAACAATTGCTTTTAGGAGAACTCAGACTATAACCGAGTCACATATTAATAAGGTAACAATAACAATAGTTTGTGTTGGATGAATTTGCTAATCTTTTCCGAGGTGTTAGGCCACGTTTTTTCTAATAAAAGTCTAAATAAGAATTCATTTTTTTAAAATTTTCATTCTAAATATTGTTAGAAATTTTGAATGTTTATAATTATCAACTATTCATTACAGTTCTTTTGGAATTTTTAAGATATATATATATATATAGATTCATTTTAAATTCTCTTCTCAGTTTTTCTTAGATTTTTAAACTGTAAAAGTTAGATGACTTAGCAAAATAAAGATACAAATTATTATTTTTTTTACAATTCTAATTAAATTACAGTCTTATTGTTCTATCATTTCCTTTCTTTTTTTCAAAATTTTCTATTTAATTATTTTTTCAATAAAAAATTTTAAATTAAAATCAATGTTATATTTAAATTATGTATCATCATATTTTATAATTTTGAATTAAAGAAAAATTAATAGTCAATCAAATGATGACATAACATCTAAATATGTAAAATATGTAAAAAAAAAAAAATGTATTTATAGTTTTATTCTTTAATAAAATATACTATTAAAATATTTGTTTTTCCTTAACTGAAAAATACAGGCTAAATGATTATTTTCCACCTGAAGCTTGAGTTTCACCTTTTAAAACCATTTTCTCACTTATTTAGGAGTCCATATATAGTTTTTACAATATCACAATCTTCTTAATATAATATGTGCTCCTGTTTCCTTGACTTTAGATCCATGTTAGACTTACCTTGTTGCTATACTGTGACGTGGTGGTTTCATTCTGGTTCATTTTGATCACGTCCTAATTGTTACTTGGTGCTTAAGCTTATGTTTGCCTGGAATACATGTTTTAAACTAAACTGAAGTGCATTATAAGTTTAGCTTAATCGAATATAGATAATAGACACGGTTTTACAAGTCTGTTATAATTCTAAATATTTAAAAGAACGTTATAATAGATGGATTAATTAGAATGTGCTTGTCAAATGACAAATTCATCTGGACTGTACTTTTATTATGTAATGCAGATCTTCCCGATTTTAAAAAGAATCTTGTTTATCACATAAATTGTTGATCGTGCTGCAAAATGTTTCTGATTTCAAAAGATTCTTCAATTTCATGATCTATAACTACATTAACAAAATTCCGAAAGAAGAATCGTATTTCCAATGATACTCAAACATGTTTCCTTTTAAATAATTTAAAAGATGTTGTGGCATAAGTTAGTGTAACACCATCTTATTGTGATTACTTTTAGCATCAAAGTAACTGCTTGGCTGATCAATTAATGTGGTAGTATTGCATTGTCATTTTGTGATGAGTTCCAAGTCTTCCAAAGCCAAATCCAGTCCTGCAGTTGTTGTCAGGAATTGCCACCTTTGTGAGGTTGCGTCTATATAGTTTTTGAAACGTAAACAATACATTTTTGTCACTTTACTGTTAAACACTAGGATGATAGTTTTGTGATCATCAAAATCTGATTCGTTATAGAGATTATGGTATATATAGTTTTGGGTGTCTAGCTCGAGACTTCTAAGAGGTAGATGATTGTCTTTTACTTGCTAAGCTTCAAATTTTTTTTGTTGTTAATCTCTAATAATTAAATTGTTATCTATTTAGATAATCTTGGAGGGTTTACTCTGAACAAGTTCTTTTGAGCTCATGGCTGGAGTACTTTACACATTCAAAATCGTGCAACTCCATTAATAATGAGGTAGATGTCATTTTTAAAAGATTTGATAAAAAATAATAACCTCTAAAATTTCGGGTATCATAATTTTCACAGAGATGCAAACTTGAAAAGGTGAAAGATGAGGGTTAGAATCACTAAAAATCGAGCTTATAAGTCCTAACAATCTAACACAAAAATCATACTAACTCAAACAACAAGTGAATTACAGAAAACAGAGCAAGCAAGTTGTGGCACCAGTTTTTACAGCATAACAAATTTACGATCCACTATAAAGTCGATAGAGTCACCATCCAAAAATTACTTTGGGAAAGATATATATCGTTGAAAACAAACGACTTAAGAATTTATTGTAAGGGATTCAACATTCTTTATTTGTCTAATGATTGAGTTTGAAAAATCAAACACAATAATAAAAAAATATTAAACACTCGTATTGTTTGACCGATGGTCGATCTCTATTATTATGGTTTATTTATTAAACGTATTTATTGAATTCAATTTAGTTTTATTTTAATTATCACATGATTTTATATTTATATATATATATATAATTCATCCAAAATAAAATAAATCATCCATAGAAAGAAAATAAAAGCAGAATTAAAAGAAATAAGAAAATTAAAAATAAAGACTGCAACCCCTACACCGCCCATATATTTTCTAATCTAAACATGATTAAAAATTTAAATATTTGCAAAATAAATTGTTAACACATAAGATATTCATAAAAATATATAAGCGAACATAATTATATCTCCTTCCGTCCTGCTCGTTATTGGGGCCATGCACAACCTTCTTGGACTGCTCTCTTCCCTCTATTTCTCTTTGAGGGTCAGCTCGGGCAGAAAAGGAACAAAACAGAACAAGTTCATGATAAAAAATATATGAGTAACGTAAATCCACAATTCTATTCACTGGAACCATTTTATAATAGGCATTCGTTAATAATAAATTTCACTTATTGTAGGTGCATGATAGGCATGTCAATTAAAAAAAAACGAATATTTGTCAATGCAAAAAATAAAAAATAAAAAAGGAAAGGTCAAACAAATATTAATTAAAACCGTACAGGATACCAAAAGAAGTGCAACAGCAGGACAGACTTTGCAATGGTATCAAAAGAAGTACAAATCATCTATCATATGTCAACGTGATTATTTCACAGATGTTATTAAAACAAATTTCAAACAGATAGAATATGAAGAATCATGTGTATATAATAAATTTGTAATGGTAAACCTATATCCCCTCTGGATATTTGGAATATGCCTTTGCTTGAAACTTTGTTGGTATCGATATTAGGACGGTCGAGCATTCAGAGGTTGAATTTGATTCAATTGAGTTTTAAGTACTGGCTTTGAAAGAGATGACTGGATGAGCGTGCTTTGCTTGTGTTTAAAGAATGGTTTTAGAAGGTAGGTATTTGATGTTTGTTTGAAAAAAAAAATCCCCCAAAAGTAAAGTAAAAATCCTTAAATTTTTCTAAAAAAAAAAGGGAACCATTTTTTTTTCCTCCTCCCCCTATCCCCAAAAGCTCCTTGCAATGGCCATTTTATAGGCCATGGCTGCCAAGATCACGACAGTCTATTAGCCCTGAAATGGAGATGAAACGGACCCCAAAATGCAGGAGAAAACGCAGCCAAATTGTGGGAGAAAATGTAGCCAAAATAAAGGAAACTAAAACGGCTAAATCAAAGAAGAAAAAGCGACAGAAGCAGAAAACGCAGCAAAATTGGCACAGCGGAGAGTCAGCGTGCTGGGCCAGCGCACACTCCCTTGGGCCTTCTTTTTTTTGTTTTTTTATTTTTGCATTAGGCTTCCTTCTTTCTTTCTTCACTTAGTGGGCTGGCTTCAAGGGCTCCCTTGGTGGGCTACATCCTTCTTGCACGGGTTGTGTCTTTCTTGTATTTTTCTTCCGGGCTTTTTCTTCTGTGATCTTTACTGTTTTTAATGAATTTGTGGTGGGCTTGGGATTTTGCTTTTGGTTTTTTGGTTTTTTGGGTTTAGGGTTTTATTTTTAAGTTTTTAAATTTTTTGTTTAGGTGGACTTTTTGGGTTTGGTCGGGTTCTATTTTATTTTATTTGGTTCTTATTTTAGGTTTTGGGTTTGGTTTTTCTAGGTTTGGTATTTATTTTATTTAAACGGTTTGGATTAGCATTTACATAAGCTAGAGTTTTGAGTTTTAGACTCGTCTATTCTCAACTCAATATTTCGAAAGCTCCAAACAAGTCTTTTACGTTTTTTATCATTGAGGATGATTTTAGGTGGGTTTGAGTTTATTTTGGGTTTTAGTATATGGGTATTAGGTTTTTGCTCATTTATTCTCAGCACCTTGAAAGTCTTAGATCAAATTCTCAAATTCTTCATTATTAAAGACGATCTTGTTGGGTCCAAATCAGAGTCTTTACAATTGCTTTTTATTATGAAAATTTTATATGCGTTGTGAATACAATGAAAACATACACAAAATATAACAAAGTACGTGAAAAAAATATCTAATTTGGACCAACAGAGACAAAACAATCATATAAAAGTAAAACTCTTCTAGTTCCTTAAGTCTTATATGTGCGTGCAAGATCAATCATCCAATATAATTGCAACCTAAAATAGTCTCACAAACTAAAATTATTTGCAAGACTCTAAAGATCAGATTGTCTTACTTCAAAAGTGAAAATGTAGAAACCTATAAATATTTTTATGGTCTCGAATTGTCCTACTTCAATAATGAGTTCACATAAAATAATATAGAAATCTAGAGATATCTCTACGACCTCGAATTGCCCGACTTCAATAGCTAATCTAAAAAATAGAATATAGAAACCGATAGATGTCTCTATGACTTCAAGTTGTCTCATTTTGACAAAAAACTTGAAAATTAGAATATGAAAACTTAAAAATGTCCCTATGATCATAGATTCCCTCACTTTAACAACTAGTATAAAGATAAAATATAGATACCTAAACATGTGTTTACGACCTCAGATTGCCCTATTTTGATAACAAATCCGAAAAAATAGAATGATTGACCAACAAACAATGATTGAATTGTCTGAGTGGTAAATGATGATCTTGAAATGCCTAAGCCATGATGATGTTTGAGCAACGAAAATGCTTGGGCGATAAGGATGTTTGAACAACAAAAGTGATTTTAAAATGCTTAAGCAACAAAAATGATTATAGAATACCTAAGCAATGATGACACCTGAGCAATGAAAAAGCCTTAAGTGACAACAATTTTAAATGTTTGAGCAACGAGCAATGACTAAATTAGAATTGCCCTTAGTAAGCAAACATAAATGAGATTAGAAATTGCCCCTGGCAAGCAAATAATGATAGATGCTCTTTTGGGCCAAACATAAGATTCAAATACCGGGAGAACGATGACCAAAAGGTCCCTATAGGACAAACACAAGATTTGAATGACCCTAATGCACAAAAAAAAAAAAAAAAAAAAAAGCTCCTTTTGCCTCTACATGGTGAATAATGATGAAAATATCCCTATGAGACGGGGTAATGATGAAAATACCATTACAAGGTGAACAATAATAAGAATGTCTCTATGAATGTTAACAAAAATACCCTTGCAAGACGAATAATAATGAAAATATTCATACAGGGTGAATATTGATGAAAATACCCTTACAGTGTGAATAATAAGGAAAACACCTAGATAAGATCATAGTTGAAACTCTTTTATATGGTTGATGACATGGAGAAGATGGGTGTGAAGCCAAATAGGATCACGTTTAACACTTTTTTATATGCTTTTTACATGAATGGATGGTTTGCAAAAGCTGAGATAATATAGGACTGAATGGAAAATAAGGATACTACACATGATATTAGGAGTTATAATGTCAAGTTGTATGGATTGGCTACTGATAAAAAAACAAAAGAAGTTGTTGATTAGTTGAAAAGATGAGATATAACACAATTAAGCAGGATGTCTTTGATAAAGGGGTTTGTTAATGAAGAGAAGTTGGTAGAAGCTAAACGGTGGAATGATGAAATCTAGAGGAGTGATTGTGTTATAAACAAAGGGACTTTTACAATACTTATTCCCTGAGTTTGTGAGAAAAGTGATTTGGAGTTTGCTTTTGAACTTTGTAAGAAGATTTTTTGTAGGTAGTACATTATTGATGTGGAATGTTACAGCTTGTTGTGGATTCACTAGTTAAGGAGTAGGCAAAAGAGTTGGTGGAGCTTTCAAAGACAAATAATTATTGTCACTATAATATAAAATTTTCTTCGGAGGAGTAATGAGATATCTTCTTTAGTATCACTAACAAATTTGTAGAAGTGTGACATTTATTTTTTTTCTCCATACTTGCCATGTCCAAGCTAATGAGGAATTGTTTTAATGTTTTAGTTTTTTATGCTTTATACTTGAAAATCAATTATGTAATGCAAATATTGTTTCGATAATATATTTGTTGTTCATATGGTATAATTATTTGATCAAATGTAATTTTCTTTCTAAAGTTTTTTCCAATTATAGCATCACTGAGTTTTATTTCAAGAAGAAAAATAAATGTTATATAAACTTTCTTAGGAAAGTAGGCATGTTTTTAAGTTTTAAAAATGATTTTGTAATTAAATTTATCTGAATCACTCAATATACATATTTGGTTATTGTCTTCCTCAAACTTCTTGAATGGAATAAAAAGGAATGGAAATGTCAATGATGGAACTAGTTGAATGAGAATGCCCAATTCATTTGGTGCAATGGTATAAATTATTGTTTTTTTGATATTTTATGAATTAATCAGCAATGGTATGAATATTACTAATATTTTCATCACAAACTAGCCTTGGAGTTCCATAATTCATCACCTAAAATATAGTTGTTCATGTTTTCATTGGAATCTATCTTTTATAAGTTTACTCACATTTTCATTAGTTTTTAAAATAATATTTTAAGGGTGCCTCTAGACTTCTGATTAAATGATTGGCTTGTTTTATTTTCAGGTTAAACGTTTTGGATCATAAAATAAAATGATAATGTCATAATTTTTGTGCCCTAAGGCATCATTTCGGTGGGTTAGGCTTTGGACTTGCATATTTTGTCCTGTTTTGTGCCTCTTACCCAGGTTTATCTCTTGGGCTAAGCTAAGTTCGAATTGGACTTACCCATTCTCTGTTTTGGGTTTTTGGTTTTTTGGTTGGGGCTTTCGACAATATGGGCACATGCAATTCCACCATTCTAGTCCTACTACATTCATACCCCCACAACGGAAATCTTTTGATGGAAGTAAAAAAAATCACATGCTAATAATTTAGGTCAAACAAATGAAGTTAAGAGGCCTTAACTTGGATATATTTTAGTATTTAGGTTTATTATTGAATTTATTTATTTGAACTATGTAGTAAACTGCGTTATTCTTCAATTATGCTTTTCAATTTTAAAATATAAAAAATGTATTCAGTTAAAGAAAATAATAGACTAATTTGAGAGTCTGTTTTTTATTACTAATATTATCTTAGTTCTTTCATTAAATAATAAAAGATTACTGTAAATATTTTTTACTAAACTAATATCACACATAAATAAAAAGAAATTTAATTACCATATTTTGTTTAAGTATTAAAGGGTTATCAAAGTAATTTTAATTTTAATTTTAATTTTATTTTAACTTTATTTAATTAATTTAACTTAATATATTTCAAACATTTAAATAAAATAATAATGTGATAATTTTTTTATTAATATCAATTAAATAATCTTTAAAGTAATATTTTACTTTTCAAAATAAAATATCTTTCCAAAACAAACACACACTAACACTTGGAAAAAACAAAATTGAACATAAAAATAGTACAATTATTTATGAAAGTTTACTCCAGGGTAATATAGACTTTTGTTTAAAAAAAATAAAAAATTCGAATTTTCACTTAACAATGTTAAGAGCATCTTATCAGTTATTGAATGGTTAAACGACATATTCTCACCCAAGGCTTTCTTAAATAATAAAGTGTCACTCATAAGGTTTTAAAATTTATATAAATAATTAAAATATTAAATAATAATAAAAACTTAATAAATTAATAAAAATTTTTAAAAAAAATAGTTACTATTGTTGATGCTATTGATGATGATTATTATTTTTAAAAATTTATTTAATTTTTTATATTTTTATTAATTTTTTATTATTATTTTAATATGTTATATAAATTTAATATTATTTATTTTTATAAAAAAATATTTTTGTCTTTTCATAAACAAAAAGTTGATAGATATTTAGTTTTTTTTTAACTTTACGGCGGAGATTTAGAGAATCCTTCGGTGGGACTCGGTCGTTCGGCCTAATTGAATTTGCATGGTACAATTGACATCCGTTCTCAAAACATAGAAAAAATTGTACGATCATTTGTGCCATTTTCTTTGGACCACGTCACAAACAGTTGATTAATTATTGAATTTCAGGTAATATAGCGACTTTCGTTTTCAAAACGAAGAAAAACCTGTTCAATTATTTATGCAAATTTTCTGTGAACCACGTTGAAGAACAAGTGATTAATTATTGAGGTTGGCACGTAAACATAACAATGTGAGTTTTTGAGGTCACATCAACCTAAGCTAAAAAGTTAGCATTGTAGTCCTGTATATGTTGGAAAAATCTTACGTATCAATGTTTCACATGTCATAAAGAGACGGATGATTTGCAATGCGAATACGAAATATCTATAGATTTTGGCTACTTCTTAAATGATGGATTGAAATAATAGAAAGATAATCTTATAATATGACTGGTAACAACAGAACAAATAATAATTGGTAGCCGCCTTATTTCTATATGACATATATATTTTTATAATTTAAAAAAATATAAAATTTATGTAACACATAATATGGCACTTTTGCATGGGAGACACGTAACATCTGTGAGAAACTTCCACACCCAATGCTCAAAAATTCAAAACGTGGAATCATTGCAGCTGCTCCTTTAGAGAGAAGCATGTGTTTCATGAGCATGAGGCACAATAAATGCATGGTCTTGGTCGATCGTATGTGAGGACTGCAATTTTGGCCACTTACGCAGTCATGCCAGTGGAAAATAATTAGAATATAAAGAACAACATACTTTTAATGGTGATTTCAACACTTGAAATTGATGGTGCTATTGGGTTATGAGATATAAATCCTTTTTTTAAGAATGAAGTTGTGAAAGAAAAAAATTAGGTTGAATTTAAATTAAATATATTTAGATTTGTTTTTAAATTTAGTTTGAATAAATTTAAAATAAATTGTACGAATTTAAATTTGAATATAAATCTGAATAGTAATTTTAAAAATCAATGAATACAAATTCGAATCTAAACTTTACGTATCGAATATAAATACCAATCCAAACTTAAATTAAAAAAATTTTAATTATATTTTATTAATTATAATTTTTAATAAATATAAATATGAATTATATGAATCAAATACGAATCGAATATGAACTGAATTATATAAACCGAATATGAATACAAACTTTACTATAAAAATTTCGGTGAATATAAATACGAATCTGAATCCTAATCCGAACAATACGAAACAAACCTGAACATGAACATATGTTTGTTTGTATTTAATTCAATTCAAATTCAATCCTAAAGAAAACGAAGTCAAATTTAGATTAATTACTTTGAAACTGATTTAAATTTTAATATACATAAAACAAACACAACCATTAACTAACCCATATAGATATTTGTATTAATCTTAATTTGTTCTAAAATAAAATAATTAATTAATTAAAATATTAAATCATTTCACCACCTATCACATATCTCAAATGTCAGTATAGAATTTTGGATCGCATTTCTATCAAACACAGATACAGCACACCTATATATTTTTAACAATTGTTTATAGTGATTAACAAATGTTTATACTTTTCAAATCTCTGCAAGACAATAATTTTAATAAATTTTTTGAGTATGTTTTTCATTTTCGAATAAAAGGAACTTAATAAACTCTTCGATGCTTGGAAGACATTGTCATTATAACAGTACATCAAAGAAATCATTCTTACAAGATTTAGAAAACCCCTTGTGAAAGAAGATAAAGACGGGTCTGGGGAGAGGCATTCCATATTTAGGCACTTCTATGCATATGAAATATTGTTCGCAGCATGTTGTTCGGCAGTTTGTACATCAGAACCTTGGTGTTCATGTAGTAGTGAACGTATGATTCATATTTTTCAGCCTGATTCTCATCCTCAAATTCACAAAATTAATAATCTGTTTAGTAATTTCCTATCCATTGGCTAAAATGAATAGGCATCATTCATTTACTAGAATGGATCTAATTATGGGCAGTCAAATTATGATAGTGACGAGACGATAATAGGAGCCCAATATTTGTCGGCCACATTTAATAGTTAAATTGTTTTTGTGGTTTCTTTTAAGCTTCAACTTTTCAACCAAACCGAGAACTACTGTACGCCTAAATTTTATTTGAATAAACTTACAATAGTATTTTTTTCCCTCAAAATAGAAAGTATATAATAATTTACTATATAAAATTGACTGACAAACAGATGGATACATTAATTGTAAACTTCTTCAATACATACATTTTCGAAGGGGAGGGACTTAATATATTCCTCAAGATTCGGAAGCCGTTGGTTTTCATCGTAACTGTACATCAAGGGAACCATTCTTGCAAGATTAAGAGCAGACCTTTTGAAAGAAGATGAAAATGGGTTGGAAGAGAGACACTCCTTGTTAAGAGTCTTCCATGCATTTGAAATCTTATTGATAACGCTGTTTTCAACAGTTTCTGCATCACAGTCTGGGTATTCCTTCGTATAGTAATACAAGTACGACCCATCTGTCCCATCTTGATTCTCGTCCTGAAATTATTTCAATGGTATAATTATTCTGTCGACCTTAAATTAAAGGTGTATGGTTCACTGTTTAACTCACGGTTTAACATAATGAAATGTGGTATCTCTTCTTAAACCCACAAAAATGCAATGAGTTTTTGAGATCACTACTTACCTTTGCACTTCCCAAATCATCCCAAAGCCGAAGAATTGTTGCAGCGGATGAGATTATGACTGGGTTTTTTTCAATAAGTTCCAAAGTCTCCGTTGTTATATTCTCACCCAACAGAAAGAAAATATGCACTAGCACTACGTTTAAACCTGAACTGATAATCCCGTTTTCTAGATACTCTTCAGCGTTGGGCAAGTCTCGAGAAGAAAACCATCTTGCTTCGACTAGAAATGCGCTGCACAAGCTTCCCCACTGTAGCCAATAAATATTAGCTTGTGAAATTCGATGTTAAATTCTATTTCGTAAATAAAATAAATAAAGATATTAAGAATATACCACTTTTCGTAGGGAATTCACAGGATTGTAGCCATGTGCGTTGAATATCTTATGGCCAATTTCATTTGTGACATTATCAAGAGCCTTAAAACATGTTCTCATGGAATCAGACAGTTGATCGACAGCAGCGAAATCCCATCTACAACATTTGATTTTCAATTCAAATTAATTTTGATATTTGAAAAAGAAAAATTTATCGATCAGTTTAAAATATATTGTTATATATACCTATTAATTATTTCTGTAAAGAGAATGAGTTCATCGAGTGTTCCTTGAACATCAAAGATGTCATCAATAATGTAGATGAAGGATATGACTTTTGTGAGCTCAACTCTTTGCCAAGAAAAGCTTACATCCGTGAGACCAGCCATCGACCAAATGTACCATTTAAGAGGTTGATCTCTGGCAAATTTCAACTTCTTTGACAAACCCAAATCTTTCCACCATCTAATATATGCATTACAAACATATACTAAAATTAGAGTACCACGATATTTGATAATGACAATATAATAATTCTTGAGACGATTAAACTTACTTTTTTATTTGTACCACTTCCTTTTGGTGCAAGGATTTTACCAAATTGAAATCTATTTTGGCAAGATCTTCAAAAGCATGTGTCCATTTATTTTCACTTGGAAACTTATTAACAAATAAGTTCTTGGCCATTAACCATGCCGGGCTTTTGTGAAAGGGAAGCGCCAACGTGTTCTCAACAATAGTAGATTGAATATGGTCAAGATTTTTCTTCTGTTTATTTAGGAGCTTGACACAATAATTACCAGCTTCATTAAGCACATCTTCTCCATCTATACTTAGATGTGAAGCTTCATATAAAGCCATCAATCCATTAATATCTTCGCATACATCCTGGTTAAGCTTCCCTTCCTTGTTTCTGAAGTTGTTAAAGACGTCTTTTTCACACCGGTACAAAGAGAAGAAAAAAAAATTACCACCAGGTTTCATTAATCAATTATTACTTAAAAAAAAAATAAATTGTAATGAGAAGTATATGATATAAACACCTGCAGTTACATAGTAGCCATGTTGTCTCAAGAGTCGAAAGCGAAGGGCAACTTCACGAAGGTCATTTTGATCGTTACCATTATAAGAACTCAATACCATGAATTGCCTTTGGAGAATTTGCTGAATCTCGTCTTGGAAATGATAGTCAATGCCTAAACGTTGAAGAGCATCAACCATGGCTAGTCCTTCAACAGGATCTTCTCCTACTATGCTGAGTATATGCTTAAACGCTTTCAGTTTCTCCGCATATTTCTCACTATGAATGTTATCCTGTAAAATGGAAGACTCGATTAGCATTCAACTGCACTCACTCACACGGTGATTGGCTTAAAATGAAACACAGAAAACTTACACTGAAACTAGCTATGCGTTCTCTTGGATGATCCGTGAGGAGCGGCTTGAATGGGATCGAAAGAATAGCTCTACTGGGAGTGGTGTTTTTTTTCTGATAAGTAGGAAAATAACTAACTTGAATGAGATTAACTGGCTTGGAAATTTGTGAACTTTTTTTTGGCGCAATGGGAAGAGAGGAGGGAAACAAGGCTGACATAATTAATGTATTTGAGCAGGAATGTCTTCGGAGAGATTGATGAATTGTAAGAGCTCGACCCAATTTATAGGGATTATTCCTTCGGCCCAAGGACTTAATCACACCCGAGGTTTCTTTACATGAGAAAGCTTTATTCTTCATTTTTTTTTTAAATCGAATACTTATCTATGATTAAAATTAAATTTTTAAATTTAATAATTATAAATTTATTTTTATTTTTTAAAATAAAAATTTTAAAATATAATTAAAAAATATTAAATTTGAATAAAAATTTTAAAAATTGGCACTACCATCTCACCGATGATAGTGTCTGTCGAAAACTGAATCAGATGGTTTTGACACATCTTCGTCAAATAAAACAATCGAATCTGGTCATCAATTAAATTAAATAATTTATTTTTACTATCTAGTTTGATGTTCGGTGGCCACCGTCAACGACGATGGTGGGATTTTTTTCAATTTTTTAATTTTTAAATATTTTTATTAAATTTAAATTTTTTGTTATTTTATTATTTTAATATTATTTAATATGTTTATTTTTTTTCATTATAGATATTTTACTCATTTCATAAAAAATGTTATCAAAATTACATAAAAAAAATTTTTATAAATAGTTATTTAATTTTTTTAAAATTAATGGATGAAATTTTATGATTTTAAAAAATCTTGTACGAGATTAAGTCTTTTGGTATGTTCCTTTCAATATGAATTGATCTTGCCTTATATTGCCACATTAAAAACAAAAATAAATTACTTCATAACACGTTTTTAATATCAACAATGAGAGCCTTTTCGTCACCTCCCAACTTTCTATAGATATCCACAAATACAAGTTTGCTTGCACGGATTGAACATGTGGACGAATCTTTTACTCATTTTTGGCACGTTTTGAAGTAACGACCAAACTTTGGCATTGACGGTAGTATCATTGGCAAGAGAGGATATTTATTTGGAGGACGCATGACACCACATGTTTTGAAACAAGATGTGTCCAAAGCGGCCGACTACTTCCTTTTGGCCATGTTGAGGTATCGTATACCCAATGCAATAATAATTGTCCAGGCAAATGAGTTAGTCGAGAGTATAATTTATGGATCAAATTTCATTTTGGCATTGAAGAATAAATTAATTTCTGTGATCGAGGTTTTCATGGCATCGGGAATTATTGTGCTCGTAAATTAATTTCTTTCTTTTCCACACTTGATTCGTTCGAAGAAATAAAAGCAACAGAGACCAATATATTTAAAAAAAATATATCCGAAATTTCATCCGCCCAAGTGGACATCATTACAGGAGATTAATCGTTTTCAACATGTTTGATCATACAATACAATCATGAATTCAATAGGCATCACTCAATTGCAGAAAATGAACTCCACCCAAAAAAAAATTTCAGCAGACCTTATCCGTCTGTCGGTTGTTTATCATGAAAGTTGGCCCCGTTTCACTGTGTACAAGTGACATGACTTCACGCAAAAAAATTTCAGCAGACCTAATCCGTGTGTCAGTTGTTTATCATGAAAGTTGGCCCCGTTTCACTGTGTACACATAACATGACTTCACACATTAATATAACAATAATTACAAGTTTTATATATATATACACACTAAAAACAATAATTTAATTTTATCGATGATTTGATCTAATTATACAAAAATTTGATAAAAATTATCAAATCTAACTATTTCCATTATTATGAAAACGGTAGACATATTTGGAACTAGTCATCTCTGATTATTTTAGATGGTATAAATGATTAGATTTGATTGTTTTTACCCCTCCTCTGTTAAGATGATTAGATTTTGTTGTTAATAAAATCATATAGTTATTTTTTATCATCTGATTATGTTAATAGTAGATATCGTCATCGATAATACTATTGAAAACAGCGATTACTTTTTAAAATTTTTATTTTATTTTTATAAATTTTTTATTATTTTAATATTATTATATATTTTAATAATTTTTATTAATTTTATTAAAAATAAAAATATCCCTTAAACATTAGTTAAGGATAAATAAATAATTTTTAAAAAATTTATTGAGTGAAAATTTAACATTTGAGAAACCTCGGTGGGACTGGTTTCACACACATGCACACACACACACACACACACACACATATATATATATATATATATATATTTATTTATTTATATTTATATTTATGAAAGTAGCTTGGCTTCACCAACTAAGATGCACACATTCTTCAATGTAAAAGGCCAAATGACTTGTTCCCACTTATAGTTTGAGGTGGGAACAAAGTGTAATCCTCAATATTTCAAAAGTCTAGTATCATATTTTTATAAGTATTTTTCATAATTTTTATACTAAAATGATTAAAATATTTTTAAAAAAATTAAAAATTAATAATAAAATTTAAAAATAATTTTTAAATATAAATATTTTTAAAATATATTTAAAAAATTTTAAAAATAATAAATATATATTTAAAAATTTTTAAATTTTAAAAAAATTTAAGTAGTCATCGTCACTAGCACCGATAATGGAACCAAGTGACCATTTATGATCACCTGGTGTTAGGGGAGGTCAGATCTAGCCTTCTCGTTTAGTGGAAGCGACCAAATCTAACTGTCTCTAGTTTTGAAAGAGACGATCAGATCCGGTTGCCTTTAGTTTTGGGAGAAGACGGTTAGATTCGACCGTCTATATCAGAAAAAAAAGTCGAAAACAATCAGTATGATAAAAGACAACTATTTTTGATCGTTTTCGACTTATTTTTCTAGCGGAGGTGGCCAGATTTAGCCATCTTTGCCTAAACTAGAGACGGCTAGCCACTGAACGGAGAGACCAGATCTGGCCTCCCTTAAAACTAGGTGGTCAGAAATTGCCATTTGGTTCTTTGTGTCGACAATGGTAGTTGTTTAAATTTAAAATTTTTTTATATATTTTTAAAATATTTTAATATTTGTTATTTATATAAAATTTATTTTATTATTTTATAAAATTTTAATCTTAAAAAGACAAAAATACCCCTGAATTATTATTAAATTTAGTTAAAGAATAAAAAACTGAATTTTTAAAATTTAGAAAGTGAAACCTCGTCCCAGTCTCAAACTATGGGTGGGAATAATTCATTTGGCCAATGTGAAAATGACATGACTTCACACAAGCATTAATATAACAATAATTACAGGTTATATATATATATATAATGTATACAGACATTTAAAATACAATATTTCACGATTACTATGTAGGTGTGTTTTTTTAAGGCTTAGTGATTAGCATGGCATTACAAATAAAACGCATTATAGTTATCAGTCCAACAATTTTTATGGATTATACCAATTACGTGAATAACACAAGAAAAGCTCCCTCAGAAAGAGTTTACCTGGAACAAGATCACTACAAAGCTTTGTTAATGCCGAGCTAAGGACTGTTAATCCAAATAAAAAATCGAAATTGATTAGGTAGTGGTTTTAAAGATGGGTCCGTCAGCGTCCCCTCTCCTCCATAATTTTCAGATGTTTCTCTCTCCTTTTTTCCCCCGTAAAATTTTCTCTCTTCTCAAAAAATTTTCTTCTGACTTTTTTCTGACCAAAAAAGTCCCCTCAATATATATTTTTTGAAAATATTGGGCGGGCCGCGCCCTGGAGCATGCTTCTCTTGGGCTTGCTGAAGTTTCTTAAAGTGGGCTACATGCTTACTTAAGTGGGCTGGTTTGGCCTTTTTTCATTGTAAATGGTTGGGCTTGTGTTTTGGATTTGGGTTTGGATGGGTTTTGGGTAATTCTAATGTATGCTGTCTTCATTTGTTTTTTACTTATTTTTTTTTGGGGTTTTATTTAGGTGGGCGCTTTTCTCTTGGACTTGGGTTGTTGTTTCTTATTATTTTTTTTTTGGTAGGCTTGGAGTCAGTTTATTTTTGGAAATTTCTTATCTAAGTGGTTTGGGCCAGTATTTGGGTATTATTTGATTTTGGATTTTGCTCGTTCGTATTCAATTTGATACTTTTAAAATAGCAAAGTAATCACCAAATTTTTTATCATCGACAATGATTTTATTAAATTCAAAATGGGGTATCTACACAAACCCTTCTAGACAATGAAGAGAGAGCACAAATTAATAAAAATATATAAACAAATGATCATTACAAAGGAAAAACTGTTTAAAGGGAAAGAAAAACAAATATAATTCACAGATGAGACAAAAGTAATCAGCAAGGTGATTATAAGCCATGTTGCAGGAGGAGAAACCTTGGATAATCAAGTACTCCAAAAATTTGGTACTATAATTTGATGTTGAATATGAAATGACTCAGAAATAGTAAAACAGAAATTTAGTATTTCTAGAATTTTTAACAAAGTAGTTAGAGTGAGAAATTCAAAAATAAATAGAAAGCTTAATTTGTCTCATTTGTAAGGGAAGTGGATTAAAGTAAGCTTTAAATCAATTACCTGGTTAAAAGGATTTCAATCAAGTAATGTCTACTGCTATTTTCGTGTGAAGCAAAAAAACCAAACTCCAGAAGTGGTTAGATGCATTAAGTGGCGCTTTTATGCGTGGAAGATAATGGAAGTGAAAGACCCATAGTATTTATTGCTATTTTTATACTAACCAAAAAAACACAACTTCCTACTCTGAAGTAATAATTGCTTTCAAGAGAACTCAAACGGTTATAGAGTCACGTACTAATAAGGTGATAGTAACAACATTTAGTGTTGGGTGAATTTGCTAATCTTCCTCGCGGTATTAGGCCATATTTTTTCTAATAAAAGTTCATATATGAATTCATTTTTTCAAACTTTTCATTTTAAATATTACTAGAAATTTTGATTGTTCGGAGTTATCAACTATTCATTACACCAAATCTTTGTTGTACCAAAAATTGAAATTTTCGATTATGTGAATAAACTCTTCTGTCAAGCTATTTTTGGTTCAATTTGACTCAAGACTCGATTTTTTGACAAAGTGGATAGTGGCACTTCTTTCTACTTTTTAGAGCTTTATTGAATCAAGTTTCCTTTAGGTAAATACAATATCCACTTCTTGATTTCCAACCTAATCAATATATGAATAGACTTTTGGATTCATTAGAGAGGTTGGTGCATACGAAAGACCAAAATGCAAAGCCCTTTTTAACATACTTGAGGATTCTTTTCACTTCCTACCACTGTGGTTGAGTGAGATTTCTAAGAAACTAGCTAGTTTGTTCACAACATAGGAGATGTCTAGCCTAATTAGTGTCAAGTACTATAATGCCCCAACCACACTTCTACATATAGTTGAATTATCCTATTTTTCACTGTCCTTTATAAATAAGTTGTTTGCCCAAAACCATAGAAGTAGGACAAACATTTGCACTTTGCATGTATGTTCTTATAAGCAAGTCATTTGCTTACTTTGCTTAACACATATGTAAACCTGATTTTGTTCCTTTTACTTCCAACCTTAAAAAATGGTTCAACTGCCCTAAGTCTTTGAGTGTAAACACTTCATTTAGATCAATTACTAGCTTTTCTATATACTTATCATTTGAATTAGTGGTAAATATATTATCTAAATACACAAGTATGAAAATTATAGTCTTATTCTTCTTGAACATAAACCCATTGGAATCTACAATTAAGATTATGAAATTTCTTTTTATCAAGGCCTTTTTTAGCTTTTCATACCAAGGTCTTGGAGTCTATTTTAAACCATACATAGCTTTTACTAAGTTATACATATATTGAGGTTTTTCTTGATCTAAAAAGCCTTGTGGTTGTGTCATATATACAATTTTTTCTAGCTCACCATTTAGAGAAATATTGTCAACATCCACCTTCCTAATTTGCCAACCAAAGGTAACCACCAAAGTTAACATGACTTTTACTATTATATGCTTCATCATTGGACAAAAAGTCTTAAAAAAAATTTACATATGGGGTTTGCTAAAATCTCTTTGTTATTAGTCTAACTTTAAGTTTTTACAAAGTCTTATCAGGATTTAGTTTTCTTTTGAACACCCATATATGATCTACTACATGTTTATCTTGTACCAAAGGTAGTAATATCCAAGTATTGTGCTTTATAAGAGCTTCATACTCCATTATCGTTGCTTTAAACCATTCAGGTTCATTAACAACACTAACTGCATCATATCTTTTATTAACAAACAAACAACCTGCTTTAGATCTAATGAGCATACGATACATGGATTTATTCAACTCAAGATTATTCTTTCATACTTCACTTCCATTCTTCAACAACTCAGTTTGATTTTCTTGAACTACTCTTGAATTCAAATTATTTTTTTTGATTTCAACAACAGTTTTAGATTCTAAAGGTCCGACAACCTTGAGATCAGTAGTAGCATAAGTTTTATTAATACAAATAGGTTTAGTTGAACTTGACAATGTAAAATAGTTAGGCAACATGTTTGAGGTAGAAGGTATGTCTGGGGATTTGATTGAGGAATTTTGGTTTGGTAAGCAAAATTTAGTGGTAGATGTGTTCTGTTTAGGCAATTTAGGTTCAGGTCTTGTGTTGTTGCTTCTTAGAATTTTTTCAGATATTTTATTTTCAACTAGTTCTTACCATTTATTGAAATATCTATTCTCAAAGTTTAGATTATCTACATTTTAAGGTATTTCAGAGTAATAACCTCTCACAAGCTCATGATTCTCTTTAAAAAGGAAACATGTTTCATCAAACACAACACTAGCTAAGATAAAAATTTTTCCTTCTAGGCTAAAACACTTATAACTCTTATAACTCAAACTATACCCCAAGAAAATGCATTTTTGTATATGAAAATTGAACTTGTGTTGGTTTTAAGATCTTAAGAATGGATAACATGCATATCCAAATATTTTTAACATTTCATAATTTAGAGACTATTTAAGCAAATTCTGAAAAGGTGATGACTAATCATACTGAAGAAGGTTATCCATTGATAAGGAGAACCGAAGTTTGAAAAGCTACTCCCCAGCAAGACCGTGGCATGTGAGTTTATGCCAACAAAATTAAGCCTAACTCAATAATATATTTATGTTTTCTTTTTACTCTCCTATTTTGGTATTAGGTATAAGGACATAAGTGACTAAAAACTATTCCTAAGTCTTGGAAATACCTATATAAAATTCTAAACTCTCATTCCAGTCTATTTGAACTATTTTTATTTTTCTTTCAAACTGTCTCTTAGCAAGTTTGTGAAATTATTCAAAAATTTGTTTAACTTGTGATTTGGCCTTTAAAGGCAATATCCATGTGAATTTGGAGAAGTCACCAATAATATGCAAATAGTATTTGTAACCTTTTTGTGACACTATTGGGGCTAGTCTCCCTACATCATTGTGAAATAGTTCAAGAGAGGCTGAGGTTTTTGAATAAGAATGTAGAAAATTTTGTTGATGATGGTTTTCATATTAACAACTTGTACAAAAGTGAATTTTTCATGAATCCATTAAAGAAATTTGGCTTTTTTGAAGATGAGTTTCAGAGTTTTAACCCAAGGGTGTTATAATCTTTTATGCCTAGCTAGAGTTGCATTTATAACATATTGTAGGATTGATTCTGACTTATCATATTGACATTTCTTATTGTTTGACATCTAGAATCTATACTCTTTGACACAAAACTAGTTGATATAAAAATTCCTTTAGTCCTCTAGTATTGGTAATTTTTCTTGGTTAGCCTTGTATTCACTACTTGTAGACTATATCTCGAGAAATTTCCAAACTGAGGCATAGTACAACAAACACTTTCTCTATATTCATACTTTGACATGATACTTTTGCTGTAAACAAAACTTCAAAAATATTGGCCCTTAACACTAATCAAGGGGCTCTGATTCCATGAGAAGAATCAAAGAAATCAAAGCAAGCAAGCAAGCAACATCAGAAAGTTCTCATTATACCTCACTAAATTAATTTAATCAAAGACTATAGTTTTTATATAATCTCAGATAAAAAAAACAGGCTGTAGCACTGCGTAATCAAAGACTATATATATATATCTTGAATCCTTTACCTCATGCCAATCTCGTGGGCTTTGTCTTTCTCCCAATTACCAGAGTTGTTTACTCTTCAAATGCAGTAAAGAGAAAAACGAGCACAAAAAAGAGGAACAATCTTTTTCCTTCGTTCCTTCAGTTCTTAAGCTGAGACGCAGCCCATCACATGCTCTTGAAACACACCATATCATTAAACTGATTTGTTTCCATTATTCACTGTTACTCCTTCCCTTTTAACAAACACAAACTTCCATTGGTTACCACCGTTACACATAAATAACATACCATAGCTTTATAATATTCTTATAAACACGCATATATAAATACCATCTCCTAACTAAGTATATCGCACTCTTTTTCTTGGACCAATTGTAATATTCTTCACATGGTATAACCTTCCTTTTCTTGCCCCCTCTTTGTATCCCCTTGTTTTTATATGGCGCAATATTGCAAGTCTCATTTTACAATATATATATTTTTTATTCCACCAACATTAAATATTTAAAAAATAAAGTGTTATTAAACTATCCATACTAATTTTTAATACCAAATTTCAGTAATGTATATTATTGTCCAAATCAGCTTGTTTGGGTAAGACAATACTTGAAATGATATACTAAATTGTTTTATTTCTTATAATGATCATTAGTTATCTTTCATCTTGAGGTAGTAACATTTTGAGATATTTTTGTTTCGTTTGATTCATTTCAATAAAAAAAAAATTATAAAAGTATATTATGCAAAAAATTCTACATAAAATTGGTTCATTTTCACTTTTAAAAATGAAAAAGAACAAGAAAATCAAACTAAATTGATTCAATGCTCGAAAGAGAAAAAATAATTTTTTAAATTGTAATAGAAGTTCAATAATATGTGTATTTTTATTGTTTTCAAAATTTTCACTACTTTATCTTAGTAAACTAAATCCTAACTAGACAATTAGGGCGAAGCTTTTAATGTAATTTTTGTTTGATATAAAAAAAAAAATTATATTTTGTGATTTTTTATCTCCTTATATAGAGGATGCTTTTTAAACGTAAGTTTGATATATATTTTTTATTATGTTTTTTATTTGGGCCAAATGACTTATTCCCACCAATGTTTCCTTAAATGAAAAAATCTCATCCAATAACTTTTAAAAAGTTAAATATCTATCTATTGATCAAAATCAATGGTTAAATTTAATAGTCAACCATTAAATTTGATTGGTCAAAGAGGTATTTTTGTCTTTTGAATAAAAATTTGATTAAAATAATTCAAATATAAAAAAATATTAATATAGTATTAAAAATTTAATAAAAAATTTAAATTTTAATAATGAATTTCAAAAATTAATAAAAAATTATAAATTGTAATAAAAAATTTTAAATTTAATTAAAAAATTTAAAAAGCCACCATTACTGGAGGTGGTGATCGCCAAAAACTAATTAAGTGACATTTTTGACCACTTGATTGTATTGATGATCGGATTTAACTATTTCGATAGTAGAGACAACCACATCTGATAGAAGCAGCTAGATTTGGTCGTTTCCACCATAAAAAATGATCGAAAATGATCGGTATACTTGAAACCGACTATTTTTTGCCATCTTGGGCTGCTAATCCAATTAGGTGAACATTTTCGATCATTTAGTTGGGTTTTTGGAGGCCACCATCGTCAACAAATTTTTTTTTTATTTTTTGATTTTTATTTAGTCAAACGAGATATTTCGGCTCAAGATTTTCTTAAATGACAAAGTCTCACCCATAAAAGTTTAAAAAACCAAATACTTATTTGTTGAACAAAATCAGATGGATATTTTTGTCTTTTTGAATAACAATTAAAAAATAAATTTTATAAAAATATTAAAATATAAATTTAAAATAAAATAATATTAAAACAATAATAAACATTTAATAAATTAATAAAATGACCAGAAACAGATGAGAATTTGTCATTTAAAAGAAACCTTGGGTACTTGGTTTTTTAAATTTTTATGGGTGAGAGGTTGTCATTTAAATAAATTTTGAGTGGGAATTTGTCGTTTGACCTTTTATTATTATATTAATATTATTTTTATATAAAATTTTATTTTAATATTAATGTTATTTTTTTTATTAAAATTTTTTTAATTATTTTATAAAAATATCAATAAATTTTAAAAAAACAATTAATAAATAAATATTTAACTTTAAATAAAAGTGGTCATGCAGATAAGCATCGGATGGGAATAAGTGCTTGGGCCATTATTTCGTTGTTTTAAAATGTTCGAGCTGAGTTAAAAAATCACATGCGTTGCCTAAAACGAGTGGACGTCACTCACTTAGTCGAATCGATCTAATTGTGGGCTGTCATATGATGAATGGTCCAATAAATGCCATTATCGGTTGCATTCAATATTTAGTGGCTGCTATTGAGAGCACTGACTAGTATTGAAATATTAAAAATGTATTACTTTTCCTTTGTTGGCTTGACACCACCAAAACCGGAAGAATCTTTGCGGTGGACGGGCAGACAATATTCCGTGATTATCGTCAGAAAGTTCAACAGTTTCCTTTTCAACTTTCTGATCCAGAAGAAAGAATGAAAGCCCCACTGCCACACGCAGCCCTTGACAAATAATTTCAATTTTCTAGTATTTTTCACACTTAGCATACTCCCTTGAGCAAACCATTTTGCTTTAACAAGATATTGTCTTGAACAAACTGATCCATCATTGCAGAAGTGTTGTTAAGCAATCTCTACTCCTATATAACACGGTATGATACTGTACAAATTTTATATTTTTAAAAATTGTAAAAATTTGTATGTTAACATAAAGTATCACAAAGTAGTATTGACAAGTACCCTTCTAAAAAATAATTGTTAAATATTAATTCTGTAGTAATCAATAACATCTTGAAACATTATTTAAAAAAGAATCTTAATTAGGTGTGTTGTCCATACATACTCTTTTAACAAATTTTGTAAAAATAGATGAAAGATACAGATTTTGTAAGTAAAATTCTTTACCATGCCATGCTTTCATCTATGAGGCAGACCAGAACTAAATAACCATTAAAGCGGTTCGTTTCTTGCAAATTTAAACTTCTTAGCCAAATCGAGGTGTATGGTAGTATACACCTTTATTTATTTAAATAAGCTTACAATAATATTTTTGTTCCCTCAAACTAGAAACATAAAATACTTTACTATTTAAAATTGACCAAGACATATGAATACACTAATTATAAACTCCTTCGATAGGCACATTTTCGGAGAGAGCGGAGTTAATATATTCCTCAAGGCTTGGAAGTCGTTGGCTGTCGTCATAACTGTACATCGAGGGAACCATTCTTGCAAGATTAAGAGAAGCCCTTATGAAGGAAGATGAAAATGGGCTGGGAGAGAGGCACTCCTTGTTTTGTATCTTCCATGCATCTGAAATCTTATTAATAACATGTTTTTTAGCAGCTTCTGCGTCACAATCTGGATGCTCCTTCATATGGTAATATAAGTATGACCCATCTCTCCCATTCTGGTTCTCATCCTGAAATTAATTCCATTGTATAATGGTTCTGTTAATCTTTTATTTTTTTTTGGTAATTATTGCTCTGTTAATCTTAATATAAAAGTGTACGATTCACTCTTCAACATCATGGACTGGTGTCTCCTTTTATAGTTATATTCATGCAATGAGTTTTTGAGATCACCACTTACCTTTGCACTTCCCAAGTCATCCCAAAGTCGAAGAATTGTTGCGGTTGATGAGATTATGATTGGGTTTTTGTCAATAAGTTCCAAAGTCTCCATTGTTATATTCTCGCCCAACAGAAAAAAAACATGCACCAGTCCTACGATTACACCGGAACTAATAATCCCATTTTTCAAGTACTCTTCAGCCTTGGGCAAGAATCCTGAAGAAAACCATTTTGCTTCGACTAGAAATGCGCAACACAAGTTTGCCCACTGTAGACAATAAATTTTAGCTTGTAAAATTCGATGTTAAATTCTATTGGTAAATAAAATAAATAAAAATATCATAATTTTACCGCTTTTTGTAGCGAATTCATAGGATTATAGCCATGAGCCTTGAATATCTTACGGCTGATTTCATTTGTGACATCGTCAAGAGCCTTAAAACATGTCCTCATGTAGTTAGGCAGTTGATCTGTAGTAGAAAGATCCCATCTACAGTATTTGTTTTCCAATTCAAATTACTCTTGATATTTGAGAAAGAAAAACTTATAGATAGGTTTATAATATATCGTTAATAGATCTATACCTGTTAATTATTTCTGTAAAGAGAATAAGTTCATCGAGTGTTCCCTGAATATCAAAAATGTCATCAATAATGTAGACGAGGGATATGACTTTTGTGAGCTCAACCCTTTGCCAGGAAAAACTGGGGTCCGTGAGAGCGACCATGGACCAAATGTACCATTTAAGAGGTTGATTTCTGGCAAATTCCAACTTCTTAAACAAACTCAGGTCATTCCACCATCTAATATATACATTACAACCATATGTAAATTAGAAAAACATAATATGTGATAATCACAATATAACTGTTCTTAAGATGATTAAACTTACTCTGATATTTGTACCACTTCCTTTTGGTGCAAGGATTGCACCAAATTGAAATCTATTTTGGCAAGATCTTTAAGAGCATGTGTCCATTTATTTTCACTTGGGAATTTAGTAAGAAAAAAGGTCTTAGCCATCAACCTTGCCGGGCTTTTGTGAAAGGGATGAGCCAACGTGTTCTTAACAATCTTGGCTGGAAAATGGTCAAGATTTTTCACCTGTTTAGTTAGGAGCTTAACGCAATAATCACCAGCTTCATCTAGCACATCTTCTCCATCGATGCTTAGATGTGAAGCTTCATATAAAGCCATCAATCCATTAATATCTTCGCATACTTTCTGGTTAAGCTTCCCTTCCTTGTTTCTGAAGTTGTTAAAGACGTCTTTTCCACACCGGTACAAAGAGAAGAAAAAAAAAAAAATACCACCAGGTTTCATTACTCAATTATTAATAATAAAAAAACATTGCAATGAGAAATGTATGATATAAACACCTGCAGGTACATAGTAACCATGTTGTCTTAAGAGTCGGAAGCGAAGGGCAAGTTCACAAAGGTCATTTTGATCGTAACCATTATAAGTTCTAAATACCAAGAACTGCCTTTGGAGAATTTGCTGAATGTCGTCTTGGAAATGATAGTCAATGCCTGAACGTTGAAGAGCATCAACCATGACTAGTCCTTCAACAGGATCTTCTCCTACTGTGCTGAGTATATGCTTAAATGCTTTCAGTTTCTGCGCATATTGTTCACTATGAATATTGTCCTGTCAAATGGAAGACTCGATTAGCATTCAACTGCACTCACTCACACGGTGATTGGCTTAAAATGAAATACAGAAAACTTACACTGAAACTAGCTATACGTTCTTTTGGATGATCCGTGAGGAGCTCCTTGAATGGGATGGAAAGAACAGCACTACTGGGACTAGTGCTTTTGTTATCATCATTAGGCAAATAAGTTTGTGAAAGTTTTTTCGGTTCAACTGGATGCGCGGAGGAAGACGAGTAAGACATAATTAATGTAATATCAGCAGGAATGTCTTCAGAGATACTGATGAGAGTTATAAGGAGCTCGACCCTATTTATAGGATTGTCCTTCCAATATGAAATGGTCTTGCCCCATATTTCCATCTTAAATTGATTACTTCGTAAAACCTTTTTAAAATCAATACTGGTATGTATATAAAATTGAGATCGTAATTTACGTAGGTATTACCTTGACATCATTATCTTAATTTTCGGATATAACTTAATAGAATAATTTATTAAATTAAATGTTACACAGAGTAAACTACAAAATTCAGATACCAATTTTGTATTTTTAAGATTAATTAGTAAGATACTCTTTATAAAAGGAATATGAGTCAACGTCACCAAAAGTGGGTGGAGCGAGAGTGCTTTTGTTATCTGAAGATTGGTTCTTTTAATAGTATATATATATAAATGTATATATATTTTCTGACCGGAATCCGGTTCAAGTTGTTGCTTTTATAAGTTTTTCAGTGTATAATTTTTTTGGTCTGTTTGATTCTCTGTGTTTTTCAGTTAATTAGTCTTATCACATTTTAATCATGTTCTATCAAATAAAATTAATAATTGAATTTTGGTCTGACCTTCTAATAGTTTAAGATAAAAAATCAGTCAAATTATCACCAAAATAAGTAATTGAAAGCTTACCTTGAATAAATTGGGATGTTTGGAATTAAGAGTAACAGTAAGTCAGAAAAGACGACAGATTTTCCATCAACGCGTTTCACGGTTCATGAATCCAATGTCGCTTCGTTATCCCCGCAAATGCGAATTTGCGAATTCAATAGATGTCTAAGTCTACAAGATTTGTTCGCCCGGACCGAATATGTGGGGGACAATTTTTTCTTTTTTTTTGGATGGTTTCGAAGAAAAAGTTACAGACTTTTTTTGTTTTGTTTAAACTAAACGACCAAACTTTGCATTGGTGGTATGAAACCCATCTCGAATTTCTTTGAAGGTTATACATTTTTGTCCCAACCAAGTTATAATATTTTAAGATTAGAAATATATTTTAGGTTGATAATTTGAGGTTGGAAGTGAAAATTTATAGTATAAATTAAAGTTGAGAAGTTTATGGGTAAAATAGATAATTTTTCTAAGTTAGATGGTTTGTGTATGAATCCTATTGAGAGGTTATTCATATAAACGCAGGAAAATGACTTTATTGCATTTTTCGAACCATGCATGACCATGCATCATGAGGCGCATGACCGTATGTGTTGTATGTTTTAGCCATCATACTTTAAGTTGATCTTATCTCTTTTTTCCAGCCATATCACCCAAAGTTTTCTTTGGTTTTTCATAGACTAGTAACCCTAGAAGAGAAGAGCAGTATCCAGTGCTTCCCAATCCAGCTAGAGAATAAGATTTGTCTTAGAAAGAGAAGCCTGTTTGACATGGCTAGAGGTAGGTGTTTCTTGCCTCTTTCCTTTTCTTATTTTATGTTTATGATTCCTATTTTATTGAGGTGAACTTGATTCCAGTATGTGTAGGACCCGCCGCCCCGAGTACCCCTGCTGCTGAAAGAAACTAATCTTTTATTCAATAAACTGGAACTTGGGTACCCGAGACGGGAATCCTACGAAAAAGTAAAACTACCTGCTGATCTAATTTACACTGCAAGCGGAAGCTGAAACTGAAATATATAATGAGCCCAATGGCTTTCATACATATATATATATAACTGTTCTGTACAACTGTTTTACATCTGAGTACATATACATTTACAAAACGTACAAGTACAAGACCTCACAGGTCCAACTGAAAATACAACTGCAAACTAGTGTGTGGGGTCCCCTCTCGCAAGCCTCGGTCCACCCGCTCCCCGCCAGCAGCACACAACCTGCAAAGGAAGGAAGAAGGAAAGGGATGAGTGATAAAGATCACCCAGTAAGCATTCCTTACTTCCCTCAACCCAAGCAAGCAGCAAACAAGGGCATACGTACCTGATCGGCCCTATTCATGCATCTAATCGCTTGCTGGCACTGAATCTGATTTATCTGATTACTGCTGTTATCTAATAATTCTGTTATCTGGTTACTGATTTCTGATTAATGCATGTCAATATGAATATATGAAATGACATGCTGAGCTGGAATCTGAAAATGACCGATGATGCATGTATCTGAGCATCTAACTGAATGTACCCGAAGGTACCTGCTGTGCTGATCAGGCTGATGAACACAGGGATTCGGCATCCTGGCCAAGTGGGCTGAACATTCTAGCTACTGGCTAGAAAGCTGAAACTGATCTACTGATATACTGCTGAGCTGACTGACTGGTGTCAGAAAGCTGGGTCCTACAGATGCCCCCTCGAGTTCACCCCAAAACTGAAACCCATAGATTGGGTTCTGACTGCTGAAAACTATTGAATTCGGATTCCCTGGATCCTCATTCCGACTATATGCTATGCTCTGAATGCATATGCTGCTATTCTTAACTGAATTCTGAATTATCTGATGTCTGATTACCTTTGGATGGATTACCAAACCTTTAATAAATCAATTTCTGAATTTCTGGAAGAAACTGGCTGACACACGGCCGTGCAAGGAAAGCACACGGCCGTGTAGCACACACACACGGCCGTGCAGGCAAAGGCACACGGGCGTGTGCCCCAGCACACGGGACCGTGTGCTGGTCGTGCGTCTGGGCGTGTGTGCTTCTGGAATTCTGGCCATTTCATGCAATAAATGGGACACACGGCCGTGTCCCTCAGGACACACGGTCGTGTCCCTGCGTTTCCTGCCCGTGTGTACTTCGTGCACACGGCCGTGTCCTTGCAGAAACAAGGGCACACGGGCGTGCTCCTGCGGGCACACGGTCGTGTGTCTTACTCTGCTCAGACATGGCTCATCTGAAACGCGCTGGAAACCAACCCAAACCTCATCCAAACTGAAATTAACTGGAAACATGCATAAATGGCACTTCTAATAACACATATCAATCATCAATTTCAACATCCATCCACTGCTACTGATTCCACCATTAACACATCAAGCTTTCTCATACTACACACACACAGCAAAGCATGCATGGTTCTGGGTGGAAAATAAGCATGACAATCAACATATAATCATCATCTCATCATCATACATACATACAAGCATAGCATCTCAAGCTAGGAATGGAAACTCGCATTTCCATCCACATCAAACAAGCTGGAAAACTGAAGGAGAGAGTAAGAAACACTTACCTCTCGCCATGGCTGCTGGGAACTCTAACTCAAGCTGATCTCTGGTCTCTCTAACTGGACTAGGAGCTGCTGGAAGCTGGAAATCTGATCTAGGGCTGGGAGCTGCTGAGAACAAGAGAAACTGAGCTGGAAATGGGAGGCTGCTGGGTGAGAAACTAATAAATCTCCCGTCTCTCTCTCTTGCTACCCACCTGCACGGGCGTGCAGGGCACAGCGCACGGGAGTGCACCAGGGAAAATGAATAAACATCCATTTCCCGCGCTTCGCATGATTAAAACCTCCCTAAAGGCATCATACGAAGGCCACTCGGCTCTGGAAAACTACCATCTCACCCCTGAACTTCTCAGGACCCCCACCCTAATCGCAGTTATAAATCTAACCCCAGAACTCTATCCCTAAGGGCTTTTCTACAAAAACCCAGGATGCTACATTCCTACCCCCTTAAAAGAATTCCGACCCCGAATTATCTGGCTAACTCTGGAAACTACCCCTGATCTCAGACTCTACCTCTCAAGTGGCTTCTCCCACACACTGGCTAAGCCACGAAGCCTCTGCTGAAGCTGGTCTGCGAGACGCTTGTCTCTCTCTCATTGCGGATCTTGCCATCCGGCTTTACTTATTAATACCTGGCTTCCGCCACGCTTCCGCTGCGCACTCTGATTCTCTGGGCTTGAACTCTGTTCCTCTTGCACTGTTTCTGTCCTACTGTAGCTGTATACTCCGAGTGCCAAGCAAATCCTCCTTGCTTTTATCTTAAAAGCTCCCTGATCATTCCTCATTATGTCATCCTCTGTCACTGTAACACCAGTGACATTATCTGAGGGGATGACTCAAATCTCTCTCTGAGTCTGACAGTCACCACCTATGTCTCTGAACTCTATCAACTCACTCCATGACTCTCATCTGACATCTCAACAAGGATACTCCTACTGGCCACACTAGGGTCAACCCCTAATCTCTCCACTACACTCCAAATTATAAAGTTGGATGTGGCCCCACAATCAACCAAAACAGAAAGGAGTATCAGGATAAGGTCACTGACCCGTCTCTGTAAGGGGAATGATCTCTGCCTCTCCTGGTGGACAGCATAAACTCAAGCTCTGCCTCCGCCTCCTCCTGAAGTACCAGCACCTCCTCCAGGTGCTCCACCACCGGGTCTGGGAACATCTGCTTCACCTCGCTCTGCACCAGCTCTATCTCTGGGTGGATCTCTCCTGTCTCTGAACCGTCGAACACCACCTCTGCTAGGCCCAACTCTAGCTCCCTCTCTGGCTGGGCACTCTGCCATCTTGTGCCCTGGCTGACGACACATGTAACACACAATCTGGTCAGCCCAACACTCCCCTGAATGTTGCCTGCCACATCTGGGACACCATGGCAGCTCGGATGCAAATCTCTGCCTCTAAAATTCTCTGGCTGCCATCTCGTCTGACATCGGTCTCTTGCCTCTGTCTTCCTCCTCTACCCACTGCTCTCTGTCGACCTCACTGGTCATAGCCTCCATCCTCTGAAGACTAGCCTCTGATCTGAGCGCTCTCCCCAAAGCATCACTAAGCAGCTGGGGAGGATACGGCCCTGTCAAGACATCCCTGGCTATGTCAGAACGCAAGCCATGGATGAACTTCTGAACTCGCCCCAACTCGGTCCCTGCCAAACCGGGAACGAATCTCGCCAAAGCATTAAACTTGATCGCATACTCCTTAACTGAGTCCGACCCTTGAATCAGATCAATGAACTCCTGGGCCTTGGCATACATCATCTCGGCGCCCCTGTACTCGGCATCAAACAGCCGTCTGAACTCTGCCCAGGTCATCTGCTCCTCAGGGATGGTAGACCTAGCTATGCTCCACCAACCCTTAGCGTCGCCCCTGAGATGGAACGTCGCAAATCTGACTTTCTCCCGCTCTGACAGTGTGAATAAACCCATCACACTCTCCACTGACTCAATCCACTCCTCTGCCACTGCTGGATCTCTAGATCCTCTGAATTTCGAAGGCTGATACGGCCCTGGCAGATGATAGATCGAATGCGGTTTCCTTGAGGAACTTGTACCGGCTACCTCGGTACTCATACCGTAACCATATTCTGTAAGCCCAGCTGGAGACTGGTACCTCTCTCTAACTGACTGAGGTTGAAACTGATGCTGATACTGATACTGATACTGTGGCTGAAATGGTGGCTGAGGCTGATACTGAGGCTGAGAATACCTTCCCGATGAAGTCTGATAAATTTCATACGGGGAAGGAGTAACTCTGGTGGGTTCTGAACTATTTCCCACACCAGCTCGCTGCAAATTTTCTCTAATCATTTCCCCAATCATCTCTCTCAACTCTGCTGGCCTCACAGACACAAGGGAGGAGCTCTGAGATCGCCGCCTATGACTAACACTCACAGGACGGACAGGGGGGCTACTACTGGGCTCATCTATCTGTCTAGGGGGATACTCTCCTCTATCTACAAGCAAACAAGGGGTTAGAAACACAAAACACAGCTCAAACTGGAAAGAAATACCTGACTGCGCTGTGAGGAGGGCCTGGACGATGGCTGCGAAGGAGAGAAAGTAGGCACCACACACTTACAACTCAAATCTCTACTAAAAATGGCACAGAGAACACCGCTCTGATACCAACTTGTAGGACCCGCCGCCCCGAGTACCCCTGCTGCTGAACGATAAAATTCTTTCATTAAATAAACTGGAAATTGGGTACCCGAGACAAGAATCCTACGGAAAAGAAAACCCTACTACTGCTACTGTACAATCTGTGTACAAGCGGAAGCTGAAAAATAAACTGAAATAAATATACAATGAGCCCAAACTGGCTATTCATAGATATACAACTATTCATACACTGTTCTGAAAATATACATCAAATATATGACCTCACAGGTCCAAACTGAAAATACAACTGATCTCTAGTGTGTGGGATCCCCCCTCGCAAGCCTCGGTCCACCCGCTCCTCGCCAGCAGCAACCACAACCTGAAAAGGAAGGAAGAAGGAAGGGAGTGAGTGATAAAGATCACCCAGTAAGCATTCCTTACTTCCCCCGCCCAAACAAGCGACAAGCACACACAAGACTAACACTGAAACTTGGCCTCGGCCCTATCCATACATCTAGTCGCTTGCTGGCGCTGCAACTGATTATCTGGATTGCTGTTATCTGATTACTGATTACCTGCTTATCTGATTAGTCATGTCAATATGTATATGTAATGACATGCTAAGCTGAAAACTGAAAATGACTGATGATGCATGCATCTGAATCTATAACTGTACCCGAAGGTACCTACTGCTGATCAGGCTGATGAACACAGGGATTCGGCATCCTGGCCAAGTGGGCTGAACATTCTAGCTACTGGCTAGAATCTGCTAAAACTGATCTGCTATGCTGCTGCTGAGCAGACTGACTGGTGTCAGAATGCTGGGTCCCACAGATGCCCCCTCGAGTTCACCACAAACTACAACCCATACATTGGGTTCTAACTGCTGAAATCTACTGAATTCGGATCCCTGGATCCTCATTCAGGCTATATGCTGTGTCATGCTATGCATATGCTGCATTCATATCTGATTTCTGGATTATCTGAAGTCATTTAGCCTTTGGATGGATTACCAAACCTTTTATACATCAATTTCTGGCTTTTCTGGGAAAAATTCACTGGACGCACGGGCGTGTGGGCCAAGCACACGGTCGTGCAGGAGAGACACACGGCCGTGCCAAGCAAAGCACACGGGCGTGTGCCCAGACACACGGGATCGTGCCCCGGTCGTGTGTCTGGCCGTGCTCTCCTCTGGAATTGCTGCGCAATTCAACTAAAAAGCAGGCACACGGCCGTGTCCCTCAGGACACACGGTCGTGCCCCCGGCAAACCTGGCCGTGTGCACTTCGTGCACACGGGCGTGCTCTTGCAGAATCCAGGGCACACGGGCGTGTGTCTGCGGGCACACGGGCGTGTGTCCGGCTCTGCAACTCGAGCACCCACCTGGAACAAGCAGAAGGCCATCCAAAACACATCCATTTCTCATCCAAACTGAAATTAAACATAATCACACATCCAAGGCACTTCAATAAACCCATACACATCATCAATTTCATCATTCATCTATTCCTGCTGATTCCACCATGCAAATCAACTAATTCTCTCACTAACACACACACAAACAGAGCATGCATGTTTCTGGGTGGAAAATCATCACATAATCAGCATATAATCATCATCTCAACATCATATATCAACATACAAACATAACACAGCAAACTGGAAACGGAAACACCGTTTCTAGCATCATCAAACAAGCTGGGAAACTGAAGGAGAGAGTAAGAAACACTTACCTCTCGCTATGGCTGCTGGGAACTCTAACTCAAGCTGATCTCTGGTCTCTCTAGCTGAACTAGGAGCTGCTGGAAGCTGGAAATCTGATCTAGGGCTGGGAGCTGCTGAGAACAAGAGAAACTGAGCTGAAAAATGGGAGGCTGCTGGGTGAGAAACTAATAAATCTCCCGTCTCTCTCTCCTGCTACCCACCTGCACGGGCGTGCAGGGCACTGTGCACGGGAGTGCACCAGGGAAAATGAATAAACATCCATTTCCCGCGCTTCGCATGATTAAAACCTCCCTAAAGGCATCATACGAAGGCCACTCGGCTCTGGAAAACTACCATCTCACCCCTGAACTTCTCAGGACCCCCACCCTAATCGCAGTTATAAATCTAACCCCAGAACTCTATCCCTAAGGGCTTTTCTACAAAAACCCGGGATGCTACAAGTGTCTTCGAGCACATGACTGTATAAGTAAGCGTTACAGTCATATGCACTTTCCCAATTTCGCATGACTATGTTTGTAGGGATCATAACCATGTATGAGTGAGTTTGCATGTTTGTATATGTAAGAGTCATAATTGCGTGTATGGCACAGACACCCATCCGTCTTGAAGTTTATGACCATACAGCAAGTCAAAGTTTAGTGAGAGATAGATCCCAAAGCCTTGAAGTATGTCTAGTATGTAGCATCCCAGGTTAGAAAAGCCCTTAGGGGTAGAGTTTTGGGTTAGAAATAAAATCTAGAAATAGATTGAGAGTCTAGAAGAGTTCAGGGGTGAGTTAGTAAGTTTCCAGAGCCTGTATGGCTTCCGTATGATTTCTTTAGGGAGGATTCGATCATGCGAAGAGCGGGAAATGAGTAATGCTCATTTTCCCATGTGCACGCCCGTGCACCTGCCTTGCATGCCCATAAAGTGCATATATAAAAAGAGAGCCGAGAGGAATTTAGTCATTTTCTCACCCACTTCAGTCATTTTCCTTTTCTTATTTCAGCAGCAGCTCCTCCCAACCTTAGAGAGGAAATTTCACAGTAAGTAGCTCCCAATTCGGCTAGAGAGCCAAGAGAATAGTTTGATAGATAGCTTTCCAGCAGTAATGGCGAGAGGTAAGTGTTCGCTTACTTCTCCTTGTGTTTTCTCGGCATGTTTTGTGAATTTTGATGCTTGGATGAGTTCTTTGCATGTTGATGAACTTTGGGAATGTTTATATGTCGTTGCATGTTGAATTGGATGATGAATTTCCACCCTTGGATCATGCATGTTGCTTGTGTATGACTTTAGTGAGAGAAAGAAGAAGCTTTCATGGTGGATTGATTTATATTGGATGCATGTTGATGTTGAGTTGAATTGCATGCTTATTGAAGTGCTGGGAATGTATATTGAAAGTTGATTTGAGATTGATTGAGAATTGGTATGAGAATTGTGCATTTTCTGACAAGTGTTCTTGTTAAAGAACAAGACGCACGACCGTGTGCCTTTGTTTTTCCAGACACACGCCCGTGTGCACACTGTATGCACGACCAGAATTACAGACACACGCCCGTGTGTAAGCATTTTCAGTGAAACACGCCCAGAATTCCAGTAGCGCACACGACCAGCAGCACGACCAGTACACGACCCCGTGCAGCTGGGCATACGCCCGTGTGCCTTGGTCATGCACACCCGTGTGTGTCTCATGCATGCCCGTGTGCCTTGCTCACACGCCCGTGTGCCAGCAGTTTTCCAGAAATTAAATATAAAATGATTATTAAAGCATGAGAATTCAGTTTAAATGCCAAATAAGCATCAGAGCATCAGAAATCCAGATAATAAAGTTGCATATGCATACCATAGCATGACATGTAGCTTCAGAGAGGATCAAGGGATCCGAATTCAGTAGATTTCAGTATTCAGAATCTGACGTACGAGTGAGAGTATGGGTGAACTCAAGGGGGCATCTGTGGGATTCAGCTTTCTGACACCAGTCAGATTATTCAGCATTTCAGTTTTCACCTTCTGACACCAGTCAGATCGTCAGCATTTCAGATTCAGCTTTCTAGCCAGTAGCTAGACTGTTCAACCCACATGGCCAGGATGCTGAATCTCTGTATTCATCAGTTTGATCAGCACAGTAGATACCTTCAGGTACATACAGATATTCAGATGCATGTATCAACATTATCATCAGATAATTCAGTTAGCATGACATGACATACACATCATGACATGAGTAATAATGATATCAGTAAATGAATGAGATTCAGATTAATCAGTTTCAGATTCTAGCAAGCGACTAGATGTATGAATAGGGTCAAGGCCAGGTATGTTTGTGATTGTATGTTGCTTGCTTGGGTTAAGGGAAGTAAGGAGCGCTTACTGGGTGATCTTTATCACTCATCCCCCTCCTTCTTCCTTTCTTTTTAGGTGTCCATGCTATTACCGAGGAGCGGGTGGATCGGGGTTAGCGAGAGAGGGCCCACACCACAATTTCTAGTATGTACAGTTTCAGTTTTGGACCTGTGTGGTCTTGTATTGTATCTTTTGTATATTATCAGATGTATCCAGAATGTACAGAAACAGTTGTAAATCTATGAAAAGGCCATTATGGGCTCATTATGTATTTCAGTTGTATGTATTCTAGCTTCCGTTTGTATTCAGATTGTATAGTAGCAGTAGGAAATTTATTTCCGTAGGATTCCCGTCGCGCGTACCCATATTTTCAGATTATTAATAAAAGAATCCCCAGTATTCAGCAGCAGGGATACGCGTGGTGGCGGGTCCTATATGGTAGATCTGATACCCTGTATCAGAATGAATATAGTGTCACATCTTAGTACGATGAATAAATCTCAATCTAGTGATCATGACAAACTTATATAGAAAATTGTACCTCAATACCATTGATCATAAAGTAAAAATGATCACTAGGGATCATGGGCTCAACTAACTCCCATATCATGAAAGAATGCACCTAAACTCCACTAAATTTGGAGTCTTGAAGTCTCAAAAACTCCCCAAATCATATCTCTAGAAAGACCCCTAATTGCCTCTAAGATAGTGTCCTTTGAATTAAGGAGATCACGTCCCAAATCCCCCATGTCATTACTTATGCCTAAAGGTGGTACTTTAGTGGATATCTCTATGTTCATTGTGGGGAATCAACTCTACATCTTCTTATTGAACATTTTTATGGTTGTCTTTATGCCACCATTTGTAAAGAACGAACAAATGATTATTTAAATTATTGAAATATATATTCATTTTTAAGGAACCAAAATTTGAAAACAACACCTAAAGCAACACTCTAGAATGAAATATATCATAAAACCCCCTAAAATACTAAAAATTACACAAAAACTCCATTATATGTGCATGCTACGTGCCCTACATGTACTTACACAAAACATGCATACGTATGTAAATATCACACTAGGTGTGCCAAACGTGATGCATTTAGCACAATGCCCGTTTTCTTCTAAAAAAAAAAAAAAAAAAAAAAAAAAACCCTACTTAAAATTTTGAAAGCTAGAAAATAAACCCCTATCATCATTAAACAAAAGTACACTTGATAAGCGTTTATGATGCACATACTTAAAAGAAACATGCGTACTTGTTTGTTACAGGTTCTCGATCCATTTTCACACACCAAATCAATCCTAACATCTTCTCTACCTAGTCTAACACTCGTGCCCACCAAAAATCCAACTAAAATCCTCAACAAATTAGATTTTCAAACTAAAAAAAAATTCAAACCACTATCATATTTGATAAGATTGCATACACTATGATGATTCCCTCATCATCACTAGCACCACAAAGATTTCATAGTGATGTTGAGATTATAGACCTATTTTAGTATAGTCATCATTGTACACATATAGAAAGTACACTCAGTCATCTAATTTCACTGTTATGATTCTACCATGCTAAGGGGCATCATATATTTACTTGTTTATATGCATCAACATTGATATGACTGAAATATCTTGTATTAATAATCATAATATATTTACAAAATACTATAAATTTCAAGTAAACACAAAAATTACTTGATAAATACAATGTCATAAGGCACCAACCCCAACATAGGATACTTAAAATCAATGTACTAATCTTAATCTTCTTTTTTTAAGTTGAATTTAATTGAAAATCATAAAAAAGTGTAGACGTCATTGTTGAAAATTTGAAAGGGTTCATGGTTTGTGCATAGATGATGTGCAAATGAACTATGCAGCGCACAATTCACATGATTTATATATGGAGGGGCCACTATTATCATTTCCAGGTACATGCATTAAACGTGCCATCCATGCACAACGTCAATAAAAATTGACGATTTTCATTTTCACGTGTACCGTGAATAGCTGAGTATACGTGAATTTTTTACTAGATTCATAAAAGTAGCACAAAGCAAATAAATTTGTATTTTGTATATAAATTTTGATTGTTTAAATTAATTTATCTATTAATTAAAGGTATTTAGATCATTACATATTACTTCTAAAATTTAAATGTAAATCCACATGTATTTATTATTTTATTTGGTTGTTTTATAATCGTATATCAAAGGTTCTCTCAAACCCAGAAAAGATAGTTACGATAAAATGATTGAAATTACAAGACAATCTTATTATTGATACGAAATTCAATTTTTACAAAATTTTTATTATTTAAATGATTATGATATTTTATTTGAGATTAATTTTGATACGTGGATAGAGGGTTGACTAATTATAAATTGGTAATAATTCGATTCATTGTTAACACATCAGAGTATTTCACACCTAATAATAAGTTGATTATTAAATAAAAGATTTGTAAAAGAGTGGATCATCAATTTTCTAAATCAACGATTTTGATATTTGATAATGGGTACTTCCATCAAGATAGTCATTAGGTGGGCTCATTGCATTATTTAAAACCTAGTTACACTATAAATAAAAAAGAGTTTAATGAGTGGTGTCATTAAAAAATGACTGCAGAAGTGTTATTATTTAAGCCTAGATAATTGCTCAATTTTAATATTATTAATTAATTAATTATTTAATCAATTGTTATTTGATTTTCGAAAATCAAATATTTAACATTTGAATTTTAATATAGAATCTTGAAAATTTCAAATCATTTTAAACTGAAAATTGAAAAGTTGCAATTGAATATTGAATATTCATTTTTTTTTTTTTTTTAATCTTGATAAGAGATGTCAATGAGTCAAATCAAACTTGGTCTTGTTCGAAATTTGTTTTTTAGACCTGAGAAATAACCCAAGTCCCTCGGGCTATGCTCTTGTAGACCTTTAACGAATGGACTTGTAATAAATAATAGGCCAACCCATGAATATTAAATTAATATAGTAATTTATATATTTTTAAATTTAAAATAATAATAATTAAAAAAAATTTAAAAAGAGTTACTGTCACAAAGTCGGGCTAGGTTGACCCATAGGCCCAACCTTAAAGTTTGTGACCCGACCTACTAAGCCGATGTTCCTAGCTCCACACAAAAATTTTTGTATAGAATCACTGAAGCTGGGCTTTTTTAACCGTACTAGGGCCAGGCCAATTTGATGCCTCCATCTATACTGACAAAAAACAAAAAGCAATATTGATCAATTCCATCATCATTGCGATTGTGTGGAAAATTCGATTCTTGAAAGAATTGAGTAGTTTTCGAACTATAAAAAACAACTCATATTTTTCTACCCATTTCTCTAATTTGGTTAGCATCATTTTGATCTTTATTCAAACTCTTATCATTCAAAACGCTTTCATGTGGATACATAAAGAGCTCTCTTGGATTGTGGAAACTGAGGGGTAGCATTTACTTGAATTGAGAAAGATTGTAAAAGTCATCGCTGATAACAAAATTTTCTTATTTTTGCTTCTTTTTCATTTATTCGTGTTATTTTAATTATTGAAGATCCAAAGGGTTTAGGGATCCTAAGGATTTATGGACTCATTTTTTATTTTGTTAATTTTAGTCCTCTTGGTTTAGTCTAATGGTAAAGAGCTTGATTTACATGGTCTATGATTGTAGGTCTAGATGGTCACAAGCCTCTAGGTTTATTATATTCGATTAATTAAGATTAACTAGATGGTATAAGTATGGATTCTCAGGTAAAAAAATAAAATTTAATCCTCTTTCTTATGTGTTGTTTTTTAAAATTTTAAATGATATATATGTTAGAATTATAAATGAATTAAAATTCAAATACTCATATAGAGAGATAATGTGGTATTTATACTTTATAATAAATGATAAAATTTTCATTGGACAATTTAGGACAATCAATATAAATGCTGTCAATCACTACATCTGATGGGAATGCAAGTATAATCTATAGAAAATATCTATAACCTTCTGGTCTTTAAAATTCCTTTGAAAATAAACTGTGATCTATCATAAAGTTTTAGTGCTTGTAATATCCTGAGGTTAGAATGGTCTTTTTAGGCCTTGAATCAGGTTTAAAAAAGAGATTCTTCAGTTAGAGATCAGCTTCAATGAGTTATAAGGGTAAAACAGTCTTTTTAGAGGCTTTATATGCAACTTGTGGAAGGAGCATGACCGTGCGTCTCTGGACAAATGCCCGTGCATCTCTGCACACACGCCCGTGCATCCTTTTCTCTTCATGCAAAATATCAGTAGTAAGAAAACATATTAAGTATTCTAAGTGAAATAAGAGAAGAAACAATAGATTATGAATAAAAATAAGTATAAAGAAGGAAGAGACACAAAGAATCTATAGCTATAACTAAGAGAAACTTAATAGTAGTACATAAACAATTTATATAACAGAACATGATCAAAAAATAGATAGAAACAGGAAAATAATGACAGATACAGTAAGCATATATACATACATACAGAAACAGAAACTGTAGGATCCGCCGCCACGCATACCCCTGTTGTTGAATAATATCTCTTCTTTTTATTAATACACTGGAAATTGAGTATACGTGACGGGAATCCTATGAAAAGAAACTGCTGCTATACAATCTGAATACGCATGCGGAAACTTAAACTGAAATCTACACTATACAAAAGTACAATGGGCCCAAAATGGCCTTTTCATAATTATATACTGTTTTTATACAAATATACAACTGAGTACATACAATTTGTACAACACAAAGCCAACCAGGCCAAAACTGTACACTGAAAACTGTGTGGAGTCCTCTCCGTCAGCCATGGTCCACTCGCTCCTCGCCAGCAGCACACATACCTGAAAAGGAAGGAAAAAAGAAAGGAAGGAAAAAAGAAAGGAATGAGTGATAAAGATCACCCAGTAAGCGATCCTTACTTCCCTCAACCCAAACAAGTATACATACAAACACATACCTGGCCTTGGCCCTAACATTTATCTAATCACTTGTTGGAATTGCACACATTGCTTATTCTGTTATCTGAATCTCATTATTAATTCATGTCATGATTTATATGTCATGTCATGCTAACTGGAAACTAAATATGTATGCATCTGAATATCTACGTATCCGAAGATATCTACTATGCTGATCAGGCTAATAAATACAGGGATTCAAAATCTTGGCCATGTGGGCTGAACAGTCTAGCTAAGGGCTAGAAAGTTGAATATGATATGCTGGATGATCTGACCGTAGTCAGAAGGCTGAAATCCCACAGATGCCCTCTCGAGTTCACCCAAACTCTAATCCGAATATTGAGTTTTGAATTCTAAATGCTACTGAAATTGGATCCCTTGATCATTTTTCATACTGCATGTCATGCTATGTAGAATTAATTATCTGTTTTCTTGCTTATCTGGTGCTTATTAGCCTTTAAATCGGTTTCTTATGCTTAATGATTCATTTTAAGTTTGATTTCATGCTTTTCTAAAAACTTTTACTGTTGTACGGGTATGTGAGCAAAACATACAAGCGTGCAAGGAATACACACGGGCGTGCATGGCAAAGGCACACGGGCGTGTACACAAACGCACAGGGTCGTGTGCAGGCCGTACAGTCGGTCGTGCTCGCTTCTAGAAAATTCTATGCAAAACACTAAAAGAACAGGCACACGGTCGTGTCCCTCAGGACACACGGGCGTGTCCTCTACAAACAGGTCGTGCACACTTCGTGCACACAGGCGTGTCCCTGTAGAAACAAAGGCACACGGCCGTGCTCATACGGGCACACGGACTTGTGTCTTGCTCTATATCGACAACACTCACTTGGAATTTGCAGGAAACCAACCAAAACACAACCAAACTCAAATTAACTGAAAGCATGCATTTCTAACACTTCAATAAGCATGCAAAGCACTTCAATTTCATCTTTCATCAATCACAACTCAATCCACCATGAAAATCTTTCGTTCTCTCACCTACACGCACACAAGCATAAGCAAGCATGATTTATGGGTGAAAATCTTCAACTCAAGCATCATTTCATCACATATCAACATATAAACATACACATAGTTCATAAACATGCTAAGAACACATCCAAGCATTTCAAATCATCAAATGCAAGCTGGGAAACTCAAGGAAGAAGTAAGGAAACACTTACCTCTTGTCATGACTGCTGGAATCTCAACTCTATCTATTCTCCTCCTTCTCTAGCTAGATTGGGAGCTGTTAGATACTGGATCTCAGTTCTAAGGCTGGGAGCAACTGAAAACAAGAGAAACTTTGGCTGAAAAAAGGAAAAGCTGGGTGAGAAACACCTCAATCTCCTGTCTCTCTCTCTTCTACTCACCTGCATGGGCGTGCAGGGCACAGTGCACGGGAGTGTACAGGGAAAATGAATAAACTTCATTTTTCGTGCTACGCATGATAGAAACCTCCCAAAAGGAATCATGCGCAAGCCACACAGGCTCTGAAAACTTACTGTCTCACCCCTAAACTTTTCTAAACTCTCAATCTATTACTAAATCTCACATCTAACCCAAAAATTCTATCCCTAAGGGCATTTCTAATCCTGGGATGTTATAGAAATAGAAACAGTTATGAAACATATAAAATAGGAAACTTACAGATATAGTGATAGAATACAACTTACAGAACAGTTTACACAAAACTTATTAATAAGCTTAATAAGTTACAGAAATAACATAACAGTAAGAATACAAAAAATATAACTACAATAGATGTACATCTAAACAGAATGTAATTAGAAGGAAAGAAATAATAAATTATCATGCATGATATACATTACACGACATGACAAGCCAACTCAATATTTTCAGAAAAAGGGATCAAGAGATCCACTTGTATTAGTTTTCAACATTTAAAGCCTAATATCCAGATTGGTTTGTAAGGGTGAATATAAGAGGGCATCTATGGAATTTCAACTTTCTGACTGTGATCAGATTGATTCAGTTTCAACTTACTGGTCCAAGGACTGGTATGGTATATATTTTAGCTTACTGTTACTTTGTTGGTATGGTTCAACCCATATGGCCAAAATATCGAATCATTGTATTCATTAGTCTAATCAGCACAACAGGTATCTTCAGATACATTGAGTTTTCAAATACAACTTTATTTAGTATTTTCAGTATTTCAAGATCTTTGGATCTCAACAGTATTTTAGTAAAACCAATTTTTAAAAAGATGTTTTCAGTAAATTGGCCCAGGGGCCTAGTTATGATTTTCAACATCATTAGACATGATTTCAGCAATCTTCATATCATGTCATACATGGCATAAGAGCAAATAGAGCAGAAAAATTATCAGACAAGCTGATAATTAGCAATACAGACAAAATATGTAATACCAGAGATATAAGTATGTACAGAATAGCATACATATAACAGAACAAGTAAATTTATAGCATAAGTTATAACAGAATGGTAAAAGAAGAGGATAAAATAATGAATATCAGAAAGAGAACATAGTAAGTTAAGCTGCATCGCTCAGATTCCTCTTTATACTGGGTTGTTTACATATACTCATATACGTATTTATGACACAACATGAGGTAGTGTTCGAATAGTAAGTTAAGCTAGAGAGGAATACATTATGAGATCAGAAATGAACTAAGTTGAGTCTATCAGAGGAACAGTCATACTAGCTATAGGCAAAGTAGAGTCTATTAAGCTAATAACTAAATGAGGAGTAATGAAATTAAAACAGAGTAAAGAGAACATGAAAAAAAAAAAAGAATAGAGAATAAGCTAAGAAAAGAACTTAAGTAGTGAGTTCAATAATAAGATGAGCTAAAGTAGAAGAAGCTATTAGGCTATCAGAGAATTTAGTTAAGTTCATCAACTTAGTAGCTAGTCAGTGATAGATCAGCTTAGCGCCTACCTGAGGGTAAAGGTAGGAGATACTTATTGAGTGACTTGTCACTCATCCCTTGTAGTTTCCTTTTCTTACAAGTTGAGTTAGAGAGCTAAGCTTGAATCGCCAGATGACTGGCGAGTGGGATACAACTCCAACGGGTTTTTACGTGATATTTTTAGTTATACATATATATGTATATATGTATTCCGCTTCCAGCAGATAGTATATTGACTCACATGCTTTGTATTACTCATACATATGAGATGTACAATATCATTTATGTTTCCAAATATTAATTTTTTGTAATAAAATATGAGTTTTATTAAAGATACTATCCAATGGGTTTCAGTATTCCACCACATGTCACTTATAAACTTTCGCACAACATATATTTCAGTAAAACTGTGTGTGTAGGATTCCTTCTGTATGTACTAACGAAGACTTTATTTTTCAGTACAATATAATAAACTATTGTTATTTTAATAATAAACCTATATAATATATAATAGTAGTACATACGGTAGTGGGGTCCTACAATGCTAAATTTGGAAGCACTAGATCATTTAAATATTAAAGAGAATGACTTATTTGGAGAAGAATCAATGCAATTGGCTTCTCGAATTCAATCAAAATCTATGGCAAGAGCTACACTTCTGTAATATATAATTAATTGTTTAGTTATCACTGAGGTAACATGCTAAGAACCGTTTCTATCATTTGGTATCAAAGCCCTAGTGTCTTTGTCTGGATTTAATCGATTTTGATTAAGATTTGAATTTAGGGTTTACATGATAGATTAGGATTTATATGATAAATTTGACGTTTTTGTGATTTTGAAGTTGTTTTATGAATCGATGTCATATTTGTAAAATTCAACATCAATTAGCCTATATATAAAAACTTCTAATTTTTCGAATACAAATTGAACCCTAAATTATATATTCGGATTCTAACCACCATGAACGGGTGACCTTAACAATGGTATTGTGCCAATTTGAACCTTGGGATTGGTTGCTTAGGCTATTAGTATTATTTCGCCCATGTTAAATTCTGGTTCGTGGCCAAAAATTGGCCTGGAATTTTGACGGAAAAAAAAAAATTTGCTCTTGACCCGTCTGTGTGACCCGAACACTTGGCCGATGGTTGAAAAAATAAGAATTGCTGATTCATAGCATGCAATTAAATTCTCACGTGCACAAAAACACAAAACCAGTTACTACATCATCAATTGAAGATCTTTTGAGTTGAGTAACTCATTGTCTTTTAAAGTTGTTAAAATATTCCTTTGATGAACTACCATAAAAGAATTTTTCGTAACACTTACCGGCTGGAAAACAAGGGAGAGCTTAAAGCCATTTGCCCTCCTTGTTATAGCTAAAATCAGAGGCAATTTAAAGACTAATCCTGATCGTCCAACATAACCCTTAAACACGTGTTAATCATCTCATGGTGCAAATAGAACACCTTTAATCACATTTGATGGAAGCATTTTTTTATTTGAATGAATTTTTTTTATTCATAATAAATTTTTGATAATCGAATTGAATCACAATAAAAAATTTTATGTCTCTCTCGTATCATCAAGAACTATAATCATACAATTATAATTCCTTCTTTCCACTTAATATTTTACTTAAATAAATATTTATATGTTTTAACTCTAATTGTATTATTCAAGTATATTTACACTTTCATCTTTAAGGATTAGAGTATATTGAGTTTACTTTCAATACTAGGGGATACAAGCAATCGTCTAATCAACCTATTATTAGAATTGAAAAAAAAAATATAAATATAAATTAATGTGATAAAAATGGTTCATATTATATTTTTTTTAATAATTATTTAATTTAATAACAATATGTGTAATAACAAGATATTATAGGGTTTTTATTGAAACGTCTCGCTTTAACTGACGTACCTTGTTCATGTGTTAAAAACTTTAAGGATGAAAAGAGAAATAACCTTATGATTTGTCCGTACCCTTCCGAACTCATTTCAGTTTTGATCACGTACTGCCGTCAGATTTGAACCTTAACGAATGTGCCGCTTCGCACTTAAGAAGACCAGGCATCCAGGTCTCCAGTCCATTCACCACCTCAAGATAGCAACTTTAACTTCCCTTGGAGAGACTTTTATTTGTTTCAATGGTTACATGTTCTCTCTTCTTTAACGTTCTTTTTCTTTTCCTACTTATGTGCCAACTGCCCATACATATTTGTATATCGATGAATATAAATGAATGCGTGCGTGTTTTCTTCCAATTTTTGTTGCTTTTTTTTTTTATAATCAATTTTGGTTGTTTATGAAATCAGGATTGATGTTGTAAGTGGGCTTGAGTTTGTCATATCTGTTTTTGTGTGGCAAGCTAATGTAGTGAGTGAGAGAGGGCTTGACATTGGGGAAGAAAGAGTTCTAAGAGTTAGGCTTAAATGCTAGCATTGGGTCTTTGGCTATCATATTAAGCTTTTGGGTTGAATGGTTTATTAATGTGGTAGTAGAGTTAAAGGTCTTTAAGTTCGAATTTCCACATGTGTGTCTATGGTTATCTGTCTTTGAGCGTGTACAATGTTATGCATTATGTTGTTATGGGCCCATTCCGTTCTTCATGATATTTTGATACCTGTTAGATATATAAAGGATAAAATCAGGCTTAAAAGTGTTCATGAGAGCCGTGGGTGATTCTGCTGCTAATGGCCATTGGTTTTTGCGGCATAGATGATATATACTTAACATTGAAGTAGCATGAGATGGAGTGAGAAGATAGCAGTAAACAAAACGGCAACAGGGACTTGGCTGGCAGGCTGGCAGAAGGGATAGCCTTAATTGTTTCAAAAATAGTGTAAGAAATGGGGCTATTCAATCTTGAAAGTTGAGATGATTAGCTTTTAATTGAGACAGTGAGGAAAAAAGGATGAATTTGGGGGTAACCTCTCCCCTTTTTCCTTATAATATTAAACTTGGGAACTTTTGTTTAGATACATAGGTGGATATTATGAATTGATTTTCTTTGACTATTCTTTTTGTACAATTGGACATTATGTGTAAATGATACAAGTTCTGTTTAATCTTACGTATAGCTGATAAGGTGTCTGCTAATATATGAATAATTGATGGCTTCCTTTTATCCAGGGCAATAAAAAATGGCTAATGTATATACATCCATTTAATGCTATCATATATTCAGATCGTATAATAACTTTTCAAGCTTCTTCCAGATGACTGTTTGTCAGAAATGTGGAGATAAAGGATACTTGAAGGACCTTATATACTGTCTGCAGTGTAAGGATTCGGCAGAGCATCGGTAAGTTGAATGGTTAGACCTATTCATATTGTTACTTTATTCATATAGAATTAGTGATCCTTGTTTTGGTATGTATAATAATTTTGATATGGTGGTGTCTAGACGGCATGGTAGTGTAGTAATCTTTTATCACTTATGCTGCAAATTTAATTGAACTGATCTTGGTTCTTTCTAGGTCTGGAATACTCAGTTTGGTCATAGTTTCCAAAATGGATGATGAGAATTCTTAAGTGGTCATTCCGATGCTCTATCCTGAATGACCTTCTGCTTGCTACATTTGATTCCTAAACTAACTGTTGGAATACTATGTGTAAAGTTTTATTGGCTCATACCTTGTTCTTGTGGATGTTAGTTATTGTCTGGACACACTGCCAAAAAGCAGAAGGGAAAAGGTTGTTTGGACATGTGAGGAATGTACTCCAAAAGATGTTAAGTACTGTCCAGCTTCATCGAGAAAAAGTGAGCGCATCATTCAAGCTACTGAAGTTAGATTGAGTAAAAGGCAGATACTAAAGCAAACCAGTTTCTCTAAAACTAAGATGCATGCCCAATTGGGTAACTTGATTGAAGCAAAGCAGCCTGGAATTAATTGCTTTTTCCCTAATGATAAGTTGAAAAGGCTGCCATTTTCTGATGAAAACCTTTGCAATCAAGAGCTTCCAAAGCAAAGGAGGAGGTTGGTCCTGGAAGATGGAGAAAACTCGGATGAAGAGTCTAAAGCGGTTGAAGTTGAAGCTTCTCTATCAGTTCCTACTGTCTACTATGGTTCATTTAACACATCATGCTACTTGCTACCTTTGGATTCCAACAATGATGTCCATTCTCAACCAACCATTGGTCCAATTTGGAGGTTAAATTCTTCTTTTTTATTTGTTTTAGTGTGTTAAGATCAGGGTTTTGTCTTCTCAAAATATAGTCTTTCTGGTTCATTAGCTTAGCAACTATATTATGCCTATTTCAACAGGGGATGCTTCAATATCAGCGATGTTAATGGTCAAAATATTGTTGGACTTGTAGCTCACTTAACAAGCATAACTAGTTCAAAAGTGTTGGATGCAGCAACTGCACTTCCACAATTGCTCACCATCAAAGTCGTGCCCAAATCTGATGTGTGGCCTCAAAGATTTCATAAATCACCACCTATTGATGACTGTGTCGCTCTTAATTTCCTTCCTGAGAATGAAAGGTAGTGCCTTAACCTTGACATGTGATGTTCATTTTGTTTTACCAAAATGATTTTCCTCCTATGGTCCATTACTTCAAACATTTACAGTGATGAAAAGGTTATTGATGGCCTGCTGGATGACATGATTGAGCAAAACCTTGCACTCAAGGCAATCATCAAAGACATGGAGCTCTTGGTCTTCCCATCTACAGATTTGCCTCTTGATAAGTGGCGTAAGATAAAAATATTTGTTCAATATGTGAAATATGTCTTTTCCTCAACAAAGTTCATTGATTCAATGATGCATTTTCTATGCAGGATTGTGTAGAAAATATTACCTGTGGGGTGTGTTTAAACTAAGTCTCCCAAACCTTCAATCAGTATACAAGGCCCCGGAGGTTCCCTTTTTCACCCAAAAGCTCTACATTTTTCATTATTTCATAGTTTCAGTTCTAAAATAATAATGTTTTGGCTTTATAATGCACAGGAATGAAAACAGGTTTTGTTCATTAACTAGACCTAGAACTTGATGTTGGCTTTCAAGTTCTTCAAGCCAAACTTTGACTGAAACCGTTCCAAAGATAAAATAGGTGTACAAATTTCCCAATTTCTACCGATAATTATCATATTACTGATATGTTTTGCATTTTACTGATTATTAACATTAAACACTGTTAAATTATTTTATTCTTACTTATGTGGATGCTAGTAAAGAGAACGAAAAAAGATAGACAAGTTGAGGTTTGAATTTAACTTGAAATAATTTTATTTTAGATTTAATATGAGTTTGTTCGAACGTAAATGTTTATATAAGTTTGAATTTGATTCGTTTAACAAAAAAAATTCTAATTTTGACTCGAATTTAACTTATTTAATTTAAACTCAAATTTAAGTCTAAGTAACTTAGATTGAATCCCATCCTAATAGCACAAATGGATCTTTTGGGCATAAGTGTGGAATCAGAGTTGAAGTTTAGCTGAGTTGAACCCATATATGGGTTGGATTGAATTTGATTCGAATATGTAATGGATAGCTCAAACTTGTTCAACTTGGTTGAATATGTCATTAGAGGGTCATCAATGAGATAAATAGTCAATAACAGGATAAATAAAATTATCATAAAGATAAATAGTATTATTGATAAAATGAACAATAGTACATTAGAGGATTTGTATTGAGTTAAATTGTTAGATTAAAACTTTAGTTTAAATTTGGTTCAAATCAAACCAAACATTAAATTAAGTTAAGTTGGGTTAGTTCGAATCAACCCTAGGTGGAATTGTTAACATGAGGGTCGATAAGGTACATTAATTTTTAATTTTTTTACATAACGGATAAAATATATAAGAAAATATTCGTTCTGATATGGTGTTTTGTTAAAAGACATGAATCTATCCTTTTGTCATAAAAATATTTAACCAAGACCTCAGAATCAATGAGTAAATTTATATCTTTTATTTCTTCAAATTTTGAAAAAAATTGAAAATGAAAATTGAGGGGGAGATAAAATATCAGGCTTTTTAAAAATATTTTTGAACCGTTTAACCAATAAGCCATTGGAGTGAGTATTCCTGCCCGTCACGCTGGCGACCCAAATTCGATCCCCGTAACGGCGTTATGTGTGTATATTTTAAAATTTACTATATTCCTAAGGCCCATTAAAGCCGCCCAAGCCCAAACGAAGGAGTTTTAACTTAATTATAAGCTGTGTAATTAGGTCATTACATACTGTTTTAAGAAAATTAAATGTAAATCATAATTAATTTATTAATTTTTGCTGTCTGATTAATTTATAACTTTTGGTTCATTTGGATAAGTATCTGAAAATTGAAATCCACTTTTTTAATTTAATAAAATTTTATCATATAAAGATACTTATACATCAATTAAATAAAAACAATAATTTTACAGGAATTTTTAGTTTTCTTTTTTGAAGTAAAAAAAGAAAAAGAAATAAAATTGAGATATTTTTAGTAATTCCAGCATGAGATATTTATTTTTCTATAGAATGAATAAATAAATAAATAGAGGAAAATAAGTCATTATCTAATTGAAGCAACATGTCCACGAGACCGCAAAACCTGAAACAGAATTAGCAGCATAACACTATTATCTTTTTGGCGGCACCATTTTCAACTTTCAAGTGACAAATTTTGATTTATATTTTAGTTTGTTAATGGCAATTTCATCCCCTTTTATCTCTTCTTCTTCGTCTAATTTGCTACCTTTTTCGTTGTCGTCTTCTTTGGGTTGTTTCAAGACCCATCAAGTTAGTTTTTTGAGGACTAATCTTCATAATTTTAGTCATAATCATGGAGCCTCAAATGGACGGTTGTTGATAAACTGTTGCTCCTCTTCTGACATAGATTCCTCACAGAACCCCATAAATATGAGGTAAAGGGTCTGTAGTATTGTTATTATTATCAATTAGTTTGTTTAACCTTTTTCAAGTTTACGGCTTGTAATGCTGCTGTGTGCGTGTTTGCTGTTTGTGATAATGTCTGTGTAAAATTTTATGTTGTACATATTTAATCTTGATGAAGTTTTGTTCCTGAAAAAAACTTACATAAAAGAACATGGGAAGTGACTTTATGAACTGTAGTGGCTTTTCGAATTTTGTTTTATGCGAAGAAAGTTGGATAAGTTAAGTTGGTAATCTTAGCTTCAGCTGCCTTTGGTGATACTGAGAGAAAACGAAATGGAGTTAAACTTTTGAGACTAGTAAAAGTTATTGTGATCGATCTTAAGTGAGAAGACTAGAGCTACTCTGTTATATATATATATTTGTTGGAAATTGGAATTATGAGAAGTTTTAAAAGGAGGAGTTCAATGCAGCTTTTATGATATTATTAGTTTCGTCTGTTGCAGTCCGTTGAAATAAATAATTTGGTTATGATTGTTGGGTTTTTAAGCTTGTACTGTGTTGTGACAGGAGGGAGAAGGATTTAATCGTTTTAAGGTTCTTGAAAAATTGGCTCATTTGATTGTAAACATGCATAAGAATCTGCCAGCCATCCAAAATCTGGTGCAATATATTTTATTTTTTATAACCATATTTCCTGAAACTCTTTACTATCCTTATTAGATTAATGGTAAAACTTTCTTAGTGGAAAAAGGTTAGAATCAATGAGAATTAAATTGAGTTTGAAGTGAATAAAAAAAAGGAGTTTTCTATGTGAAGAAGCTGTGATGCAGGGGATATTTGCATTATGATTGGAATTTTATTTTCTATGAGGAAGACTGTACATTGCATTAAAAGTCTTATTAATTTAAGGCTCTATGAACTTTGGTGGCTTTTGTGTTTGCTTTATTCGAAGATAGTGGACTAATCTAAGTGGTTCCTTCAATTATATGGATGTTATTACTAGTCAAGGCATTAAGAATGGATGTTTTAAGATTTTGGGAATCTTGGCTTGATATGGATTTGATGAATAATAATTAATACCACAAAAAAATCATACACTTTAAGTTAACTTCCATGATCTTAATCATTTCAATTTTTACAGTGGATTATGCTATTATACGCTGTCTGACATTAACCAGTTCTAGTTAATATTGGTAGTACATTTCCAAAGTATCCTTACTTTATATTTCCTTAGTTACTCTTTTCTTAAAAGAGGCTTTGAAGGTAGGGAATCTTTCCAACAGTTTTCCTGCACTTGGATTGAGGTTTTTCCTAATGTATATAATATATATGTTTTCATAATATGAACTTCTTGTCATAAAAAACGCCCTTTGGTAAACAAATTGTTAGGGGTTTCATTCCCCTGTGGGTGACTTTTGTTATTCAAACTTTGTCTTCCACATATTATTTTGTACTCAGGGTAATGCACTGAAGTTAATGGTTTTTGCTTGTTTTACTTGTTTTGTTGTTAAGGTATTTAGTGATTCTTCTTTTTCGATAATAACCTGATTGTGGGCTGTAATTTGATGTCAGTGTATTACAAACTCTGAAAACCTTTTTTTTCGCTTTTGGAATTTGAACCTTAGTCCCAGGTTACCTACTTTGTTAATCTAATTGATTTTAACAGGCAGCCTCAAATGTCATCTATGTCTCCATTTGGAGTGACATTCAATGAAGCTGGCATGTCTAATTTATCCTTTAAATGGCGAAGGGTGTTGCTTAAAGTGAGTGGAGAAGCACTTGCAGGAGATAATACCCAAAATATTGACCCGAAGGTTCAAATGTGAATTTGTTATGTTACTTCATGGATTTTTTTTCATCCTTTGTCTGATGGTTTTTGATGGCTCTAATTTGTCTTTAATAATAGATTACAATGGCCATTGCTAGAGAGGTTGCATCAGTGACTCGTCTTGGCATTGAGGTACTATAAATTTACTTGTCTGATGTGATTCTCTAGTTTACTTTTTTCCTTATAAGTTGGTGGCTAGACGTTTTTCTTTATTTAGTTTAGAAAAAGTACAAGTTCTTATGTTTGCATTGTCATATCTTAGTGCTGATTTTTCTTGAACTATTATGCAGTTATAATCCAATAAGTTGTTTGATCATTTTAGAGTTGGATAGTGTAATATAATTTTAGTATTATTATATGGATAGAACCTTAAGAATCTTGATACAACTGAGTGACAATTCGGTAAGGGAAGAACATGATTCGATGTGGTAAAGAAGCATATGTTTTTAGTTATGAACTATTTGAGAGTCTGTTTTAATAGGTTGTGCACTCCAATTGGTTGTTCAATTGTTGGCATTTTCTTGGCAAATTTTCAGGTTGCAATTGTTGTTGGTGGAGGAAACATCTTCCGTGGATCTTCTTGGGCTGGATGTAGTGGTCTTGACCGCTCATCTGCAGATTATATTGGGTATTACTTTAAAATCTTGATTGATAAAATGCTTTAACCTGGAAACATATTTGCAAATTAATGGATCTTCTTGGGCAGGATGTAGTGGTCTTGACCACTCGTCTGCAGATTATATTGGGTGTTTTTTTTTTTTTTTTAAATTCTGGATTGATCAAATGCTTTAACCTAGAAACATATTTGCAAATTAATTTGGACTTGATCCATTAAATGAAATGATAATCAAAAGTGCCTGTGTATGTAGTTTTTAGTATAGAACTCGTTGAACAGGTAGGGAAGGCCAAACATTTTGTAGGTATAAAAAAAAAAAGATAAAAATAAAATACTGGTTGAGGCCTTGTATAATGATGCTTGGATTTGCTCTGTACAATTATTTATTGTTTCCCTACCTACTGAGGTAGCATTTATAATCTCCAATGTTTAGTACTACGAGAGAGATCTGTTATAAGGAACCTTCTTCTGTTCATTAAACATAGGGGTATTTAGTCTCCATCTCAAGATGTAAAAGAAATTTTATTTAGGGTTGAGAATCTTACTCTAAATTGCTTCATGTTAATTAACTTGCCTAATCTCTACTGAATTCCTTAGGATGTTGGCTACAGTCATGAATGCTATATTTCTGCAAGCAACAATGGAAAGTATTGGAATTCCCACCAGGGTACAGACGGCATTTCGCATGTCGGAGGTTGCAGAACCATATATACGTCGAAGAGCTGTAAGGCATTTGGAGAAAGGAAGAGTTGTGATATTTGCAGCTGGAACTGGGAACCCATTCTTCACCACAGACACTGCTGCAGCCCTTCGCTGTGCAGAAAGTAAGTCTTGATATTTTGGCATATCAAAACTAAGAAGTGATTTTATATTTGAGGGCAAATGTACTGCAAGGCCCTTGACACTGGGTACCACCTGAACTTAATTATAAAATAACCCTGATTTACCACATGAAGGTAGTTTTGTTATTTCAAGGATTTAATATTGACATTCAATTATTGATCCAGTTAATGCAGAAGTGGTTCTGAAAGCTACAAATGTTGATGGGGTATACGATGATGATCCCAGGTGTAACCCAAATGCTCAACTTCTTGATGCTTTAACATATCAAGAGGTGACTTCTAAAGATCTGTCAGTAATGGACATGACTGCCATTACTTTGTGCCAAGAAAATAACATTCCAGGTATGTCTACATGATCTATTGTTATTACTATATGTTTCTTATCTATTCTGTTACAAAATAGAGTTGACACTTAACTGCTCTGAGCTTCTTTCGTTGCAGTTGTTGTCTTCAACCTTAGCCAACCAGGCAACATTTCAAAGGCAATAAAGGGGGAGAAGGTTGGTACACTAATTGGTGGGACATGGAATTCAGCAGTGGCAAGGACATGAGCCAGAAATCCATTGCCATTGGTGGTTTTGAGTTTCCGATTTATAGGTCATTTTTTATCCAAGCAAAAAATGCATTTCAGCAAATTAATTCAGCCCAGGTAAGAGTTAATAATTTAAAAACCAATTGACAAACCATGATCCAAATTGACTAGTTAATGTGTTTACAACATGATTTTGTGTATAATTTGATGTAGAACCACAGAGTTGCCTTAGTTTTTGTAGCCATAATAGTTATAAGTTCATTCACCAGACGTTGTTCGAAACTGGTTTTGACTATTTTTATCATTACTGTTTCTGCCATTCTTATTTTTCATTTTTGCCATGATGTTTACATTGCTTTTTCTTATACTTTTGCAAGAGATCTGATGTAATACAATATGATGAATGGTGGGGAATGGAGCAATAGATACAATATGTGAAAGGTGCTAATGAAACCAGCCGCAAGTGAGGACTTGTATTTGCCCAGCAAATTTAGATTGACCTAAAAATATTGGCCATGAAAGCCGACTATGAAATTATTTTACATATGGTGACGTGCATATTTTGTCTATGAAAATTGGTTGGACATTTCAAATGGCTGAAGATTCACACAAACATGTGGTTGGAATTTAAATTGCTAGATTTGATAGATGCCTCTTTTTAGGGGTGGGTTTGATATGAGTTGAATTCGAATAATGATTTGTAAGAATTGGTTTGAGTTCAAAATAGACAATATGATATTGAGTTTAACTCACTTGATTGGTAAACAATATAATTAGACAAAAAGATTTGTTGTAATAAAAAAAATCGTTAGATAAAAAGAAAAATCATTCAAATCTAAAAAAATTGTTAAAAAAGAACTATGGTGTGTTCTAGACTTAAAGAGAGGGATGGTGGAAGAGATGAAGTAGAAAGAGATAGAGAAAAGAGATTTATAGTAGAGAGAGAAACATTAGAGAGGAATTTTTAATATAAGACTATTCATTCATATCTTGTATAATTGATTACAAAATGCTTTTATATTAGTAACTGGCTAACAAATTCTAGATAATTTGATACTAGCAGCTCTTGTGCTTGTTTACTGCAACAGAACAACAATTGTAAAACAGAAACAAATTGCAAAACATAATAACAAGACAACAAATCAGAAATATAATATTTGGTAGATTCAACTACAACGTTTTGCCAATTTAGCTTTTCTTAAAACGCACCATTTTCACATATCTTGTTTAAAAATTTGGAGCGCCAAAGTCAGCCAGAAAGGGATATCGTCTGCAGTGGTTTAGCTTGTATTAATACCCTGCCTATCGAGAACCTTGTCCTCAAGGGAAAATGTAAGAAAACGATAGCAAATTTCATCGGCAAATTCCTAAGTTGCCATGGAAGCGTCTTGGCCCTCTTAGTGAATAAGAACTTTAGCCATGGATGTATTATGGCGTTTTACCATTTTTTGATCTAGAACTTGGAAAGGTTATGGATAAGTCGTCTGGCTTGTCCTTATCGACAAGGTGGGAGAAGCTTGGATTGATGCATGCATAGGACGAAGTTGCGAAACATTGAAGACATTGTGGATAGCTGCATTAGTGGGAAGAAGTACTCGATATGCCACTGGACTGACCTTGTCTTCAATCTGAAAAGGGCCACAGTAACGAGGTTATAGTTTTGAGTTTCCTTGATAAATAGTAACTTGGCGATAAGGTTGAAATTTAACAAAAACCCAGTCGCCAATCTGAAATTGATGTTTTGTTCGATTTCTATCTGCCAAACTCTTCATGCAATGTTAGGCTTGTTGTAAATGATGTTTGAGAATCTGAATTGTAGCTTCCCTTGTTTTGAGAAAGGTATCGACAACCTCAATCTTGGAATATCTTAGAAAATAGGGAATATGAATGAGTGGTGGATAACCATATAAAGCTTCAAAAGGGGACATACGAATGCTTGAGTACTAAAATGAATTGTACCAGAATTCAACTAAAGCTAACTGTAGGATCTGCCGTCACGAGCACCCCTGCTGCTAAATAATATGGGGAGCTTTTATTAATAATCTAAAAACTCGGGTACCTACAACGGGAATCCTACGAAAAGAAATTCTGAAACTACTGTACAATACATGCGGAAGCAAAACTGAATATACGTAACTGAAATATACATGTTGTTCTGTACAATGAGCCCATACTGGCCTTCTCATTACATATAACTGTTTCTATACATCTGAGTACATGAGGCATATACAAAATGACCACACAGGTCCAAAACTGAAAAGTACATCTCAAAACGGTGGGTGGGCCCTCTCCTGCCAGCCTCGATCCACCCGCTCCTCGAAACTAGCACGAATACCTGAAAAGGATGGAAGAAGGAGAGGGATGAGTGATAAAAATCACCCAGTAAGCGCTCCTTACTTCCCTTAAAACCCAAGCAAGCACACAACAATCACAAACATACCTGGCCTCGACCCTATTCATACATCTATGCGCTTGCTGGAATCTGAAAACTGATTTACTGAATATTTGAATCACATTCATTTACTGATATCATATTTATTCATGTCATGATATATATGTCATGCCATGCTAACTGAAAATACTGATGGATGCATGCATCTGAATAACTGAATATCTGAATGTACCCGAAGGTACCTACTGTGCTGATCAGACTTGGTGAACACAGGGATTCGACATCCTGGCCATGTGGGCTGAACAGTCTAGCTACTGGCTAGAAAGCTGAGTAATAACTGCTGGACGATCTGACTGGTGTCAGAAGGTTGAAACTGTAATACTGTTGAACATTCTGATTGGTGTCAGAAAGCTGAATCCCACAGATGCCCCCTCGTGTTCACCCTATACTCTTACCCGTACATCGGGTTCTGAATACTGAATAGTACTGAATTTGGATCCCTTGATCCTCTCTGAAGCTACATGTCATGCCATGATATGCATATGCAGCTTTATTATCTGAATTCATGCTCATCTGATGCTTATCTGAAGCAATTTAGCCTTTATTCTGAATTCGCATACTTAATTAATCAATAAATAATCATTTTCTGGAAAACTACAGATGCACGGGCGTGTAGGCAAGGGCACATGGGCGTGCATGGCTAACACACAGACTGCGGGTCCTGGACACACGGGCGTGTGCCTGGACGCACGGGGCCGTGCGCTGGTCGTGCGTCTGACCGTGCAAGCTACTGGAATTTCCTGGACATTTCACTGAAAAACAAGCACACGGGCATGTCCCTCAGGATGCACGGGCGTGTGCCTGGAATTCTGGCCGTGCAGACAGTGTGCACACGGGTGTGTGTTCTGGAGAACAAAGGCATACGATCGTGCCATGCAGGCACACAGCCGTGCGTCTTGTTCTTCAACAAGAGCACCGCCTGGAAACTTGCTCTAAATTCACGCCAATTCGCATTCAATCACAAATACACTTCAAACACACTTTCCCAGCACCTCAAATAACACAATTCAAACATCAATTCTCACATGCATCAAGCACCAAGCATTTCACCATGGAAGCAACCACTTTCTCTCACTAAGACATGATCAAAGCAACATGCAAGGATTCAAAGATGGAAATCCATCATCCAATTCAACATGCAACATCATATAATCATTCCCAACATTCATCAACATGCAAAGAACTCATCCATAACATCAAAATTCACAAAGCAAGCCAGGAAACTCAAGGAAAAGGTAAGCGAACACTTACCTCGTGCCATTGCCTCTGAAAGCTATTCTTTCGAACTATTCTCTTTGCTATCTCGTCGAATTGGGAGCTACGGGAGGCTGGATCTCCTCTCTAATGATAAGAGCTGCAAATGGAAGAGAGAAACTTTGGCTAAAATGAAACTGGGTGAGAAAAATGGCTACTTTCTCTCGGCTCTCTTTAAATACTAAGCACTTGCATGGGCGTGCATCCAAGGTGCACGGGCGTGCACATGGGAAAATGGACTTAATCCATTTCCTACGCATTCGTATGATTAAATCCTTCCGAAATGGATCATACGAAAGCCACACAGCTATAGAAAGCTTACTAACTCACCCCTGAACTTTACTAGAGTCCCAATCTATGTCTGAATTTCATTTCTAACCCCAAAACTCTTCCCCTAAGGGCTTTTCTAACCTGGGATGCTACACTAACCATTGACACCACTTGTGAGGTAAGTCACTAGCCCTACAACGTAGATAACTTTCTAAACAATGGTTAAACACTTTTGTTTGACCATCAGTTTGCGACTAGTAAGAAGTGGATAGTTGAATATTAACTCCTTGAAGCTTGAATATTTCTTAAAAAAAATGACTAAAGCAGGTAACCCCTCTGTCACTAGTGATAGTATTAGGTAATCCATCTAATTTGTAAATGTTGTCCATAAAAGCCTGAGCAACTATTAGAATTGTGAAAGGGTGAGAAAGAGCTATAAAGTGGGCATACTTAGTTAGGTGATTAACCACAACTAAAATCACTTCCTTTCCTTGAGATTTAGCTAATCCTTCTTGAGTTGTGTTCTTAGAGATTACGTCATTCGATTTAATGTATTAGCGAGGTGTGTTCTTAAAGTGATAGGTTTTGAGCCAATTAAAGTATAGAAGTTAATTCAAGGTTTGCATCCTGCCATCACTCATGATATGATGACTGATTCTTCTCCTTTATAGAGATTTAGTGAAGCTTTAAGGAGAGCCTTGAGGGCTAAGGATGTGTATAGACTACAGGAAATTAAATAAGGCTGTAGTTAAGAACGTTAAGAACATATTCATTGTCTCGGCTAGATGATTTCATTGATTAGTTGGGCAGAGCTATAGTGTTTTCTAAGATTAATTTGAGGTCTAGATATCATCAAGTAAGAGTCATAGAGGGAGATGTACCTAAGATAACTTTCAAGATGAGGTAAGACTACTATAAGTTTGTAGTGATACCTTTTGGATTGACAAATGCTCTTGTAGTATTTATGAATTTGATTAACCGAGTTTTTTAAGATTTTTTAAATAGATTCATGGTTGTATTTATCGATGACATCTTGGTTTACTCGAGGATTATGGAGAAACATGAAGAGTATTAGACATTCATCCTTTAGAGGTTGAGAGATAAACATCTTTATGCAAATTTTGATAAGTGTGAGTTCTAGTTGAGCAACGTGTCTTTCCTTCGACACGTTGTCTGCAACAGGTATATCAATAAATCTTAGCAAGATAGATGTGATCTTGAGTTGGCCAAGACCGAGGACTGCTAGAGAAGTGAAAAGTTTCCTTGGATTAATAAAGTATTATAAGAGGTTCATTGAGGGCTTTTCTACATAGCTAAGTCATTGACTATTTTAACTCAGAGTGAGACACCGTTTGTATGGACTGAGGAGTATCACACTTGATTTCAGGAGTTAAAGTAAAGATCGACGAGTGCTCCAGTGTTGGTATTACCTTAAGAGGGTATTGATTATAATATCTACATAGATGTTTTCTATCAAGGGGTTAAAGTAGTGTTAATGATGTCTAATAGGGTGATTGCTTATGCCTTTAAGCAATTGAAAGACCATGACTTAAGATACCCTACTCATGACTTGGAGTTAGTTGTCATGGTTTTTACCTTGAAAATTTAGAGACATTACCTTTATGGTGTTAAATGTTGCATCTATTCTGATAATAAGAGTTTAAGTATTTATTCACTCGGCGAGAGTTAAATATAAGACAAAGGAGATGGTTAAAGCTGGTGAAAGATTACGATTGTGAGATCATATATCACCCATGTAAAACTAATGTAGTAACTAATGCTTTGAGGAGGAGAGTAGTTTTATCTATGATTCCAACTTAGAAAGAGTTACAGTATGAGATTACTAGAGATGAGATTGAGATAGTGGTAGTTGGATTCTCCAGACTTCAGATAACATCTACTCTATTTGATGACATCAAGGTTTCTTAAAGGGTTGATTTATGGGTTCAGAGTATGGTTTAGAAGGTTTTTGAAGGTATAGTACCAGATTTTGAGGTTAAAGATGGGATTTTGAGGTTTAAAGACAAACTTTGTGTGCCAGAGGATACAAAGTTGAGACAAAGGATTTTGTTAAAAGCTTATGATACAGTTTATTCAACACATCCAAGTAACACAAAGATGTATCAGGATCTCAAAAAAATATTTTGGTGGTTTGGTATGAGGTGAGACATTATAGATTATGTGGCCAAATGTTTGATTTTGCAGCAAGTCAAGGCAGAGCATCAGAGACCTTCTAGTTTACTTCAGCCTTTGAAGATTCCTGAATAGAAATGGGAGAGTATATCTATAGACTTTATATTAGGACTTCATAGAGTGCTGTGTGGATATAACAGTATATAAGTTATAGTGGACAGGTTGAGTAAGTCTGCTCACTTCTTGAAAATCAGAGATGGTATGAGTATTGATCAGTTGGGTCGTTTGTATGTCAAAAAGGTTATTAAATTACATGGGGTTCCTAGAGACATTACTTCAAATAGAGATTCAAGATCTTTATTAGTCTTTTGGGGCAGTCTACAAAGAGCTTTAGGGACTAGACTTTATTTCAGTTCAGCTTATCACTTACAGACAAAGAGGGTTAATCAGATTTTAGAGGATATGTTAAGAGCTTATTGTATGGAATTTCAAGATAATCAGGTTAAGCTATTACTACTGATGGAATTTGTTTACAACAACAGTCATCAGTTTACCATTCAGATGACACATTTTGAGGCTTTATATGGTAGAAAGTACAGATCACCACTATTTTGAGATAAGATTGGTGAGAAAGATTTTTTAGAGGCAGCTATAAGACCAGAGATGACTTAGATAATACTTGAGTAGGTTATGATAATCAGACAGAGAATTAAACAGGTCTATGATCGTCAAAGAAGTTATGCAAACCTGAGACGTAGGGAGATAGAGTTTAAGGTTAGAGACCACGTGTTCCTAAGAGTAACTCCTTATAGCCATGTGCTGAGATTTGGCAAAAGAGACAAGTTAGTTCTAAGATTTATTGGTCCATATTAGATTTTGGAGTGACTTGGCAAAGTGGCTTACAGATTGGCCTTACCAGCTAGTATAGACAAAATTCATAATATGTTCCATGTGATTCAGCTAAAGAAGTATGTAGGAGATGTTTCACATATGTTATAGATTCAAGATCTAGAGCTAGTAGATTGAGCTATCAAAAAAGGCCTGTTCAGATTTTGGACTATAAAGTTAAAGACCCTCAAGAATAAAGAGATACCGTTGGTTAAAGTGTTATGGAAGAGTTAGAAACTTGAATAAGCCACTTGAGAAGTTAAGTCTAAGATGAGAGAAAGATGGCTAGAATTGTTCAGGTAATTCTAGGGATGGAATTTTATTTAAAAAGGGATAATTATAATAGCTTGAGGTTAGAATTAACCTTTTAAGCTAGAAATTTGGGTTAGAAATGAGATTTTATAATAGAATACAAAATTTGTGAGGTATCAAGGGTAGAATGGTCATTTTGACACTAGTTATGGCTTATGCATGAGTCTCCCTGAGAGACTGTTTCATGCAAGGTGTAGGAGAAGCAAAATTTGTGGATTTCCCTTGACACACGCCTATGTGCATGAGGCAAACGATCTTGTGTTAGGCGAGATGCACCATAAATATGAAGTTTTTCTTATTTTCGCTTAGTTTATTCCATTTAGCTTTCTTTACCTCTTCTTTTCTAGTGAACCCTAGACTAGAGAACGTCTAATCAATAACTATAATCTAATATAGGGAACCAAAAACAGCTAAAGAGAGCGAGATTCGAAAGCCATGACAAAAGGTAAGTATTTCCTTACCTCTTTCACCTTGTTTCATCGCATATTTTCCTTCCTTCTTTGAGTTTAAGTATGTTTGTTATGTTATTGAGGCTTACTTACCATGCTTGGTTGATGAGATGATACTATAATTGATGATTATTGAGATATTAAGGAGAAATATGTTGTGGTTGTATGTTAATGCTTTATTTTGAGAAATATATGCTTTTAGCATGATTTGAGAATATTGGATGATTGTATGCATGTTATTGTGGATGTTTTCAGTTGATAATATCTATGGTTTGAGATGTGGAAGTGTTTGACTGAGTTTTGGCTAGGATTTCTGGGTTTCCAAATGCCATCTACAGAAACTAAGTAGAGCAAACAATTGTGTACCTGTGGGTACACACCTGTATGGCCTTATTTTCGTATGAACACGATCTTGCATGGTACTCGTGTGCGTATGAAAACCCAGACACACGCCTGTGTAACCAATGCACACACCCATGTTCTTTATCCCAAATCCACACACCCGTGTAAGCAAGACATAAGAATGTTGTTTATGCTGCTACACGCTTGTATAAGTGAGGAACATAACTTTGTTCCTTGAATGCACACTAGTGTCTCCACACCACACGCCCATGTGGTCAGCCCAAGTTTTATAAATTTGTGTTGTTAGCCCAAGTTTCATACATTCATTCCAGAAGCTAGCATGATCGAGAACATAGCTAACACAAGATCTCATGTGTCTTCCCACATGCCTGTGTGTTTAGCAATACATGTCTATGTACCTTAAAAAATACACAAAAATAACTCTAAAACATATTTAAGCCATTCTAAGCCATTCCTGAGCACATAGAACTCAATAATAACAAGATATAAATAACATATCATACATGATTAGTAGCATAGAGCACGACATGTCATATTAGAGTTTTCATAAATGGATCCAGGGATCTGATAACATATTTTTAAAGGATAGATATACAATGTTCTAGATATCAATTAAAGGTGAATACGAAAGGACACCTGTGAGTTCATACACCTACTAGAAAGGCAAACTAGCGTCCACTAGAGAGGACATGGTCTTTGACCAAGCTTGTTAGAAAAAGTGTTGGTTGTGCACGAGTAAATCTATTATAAGATTGAGCTCACACAACCAGGGTACAAAATCTCTATATTCATCAGTCTGGCTAGCATAACAGATATTTTCAGATAAAGTATTTTTTGATTCAGTTTTCAGTATATATATATATATCTAAGATTTTCATATCACAATTTTTATTTCAGACAGAGTTTTTAGAAAAATATGTCCAATGGTAAGTTTTATGACTTTTCAGCATACACATAATATTAGCCAACACACTTCATGTCATGTGCAGCATTCGATGAGAAAAAAAAACAGATAAAGACAAATAACATTATAAAGAACCAATGAAATCTCAAAAATACAGAAACAAAAAGTAGTAAAGCAGAAAACAATGTGAAAAGACACACAACTAGCTAAAGTTTGAAACCTACTAGTATTAGAGATAGAAAATACTTGCTAAGTGATTTTATCACTCACCTCTTTCCTTGTTTTTCTCCTTTGTAGGTCAGTGAGCTTGGACTGAGTAGGAGTAAGAAAGCTATCAGATTTTGGGGTCATGGCTTGGCACCAAGCAGCATGTTTTGGCTCACATGCGTTGTATATAATTTTGTTTTATGCATATCTGTATTTATGATACTATTATGGGTTATCGTACAAATATCATGTTTAAAAATGAAAAGCCTGAGATTTCTAAAAAAAAAAACCATTATTTTCTCATTAATATTACAGTATTTCCCATTATAAGTTTCACATTAAAAATTTAAATTTCAATAACAGGTTTTACTGTAGAGGTCCCCTCTATAGGTAATATATTAATATGATAGATGTCATAAATAATAGTGCACAGTGTAATTAATAGGTTTTTTCGTCTTTTTGATGTTATCATTAATGTATGAAAGTATTTTAATTTGCCAAATCTACTTTAAAACTTCAAGTTATCTATTAAAGATATTTTGGTGTTTCTAATGTTATATTCTAAAATTTAATAAATTTCATTAGTAAAACCAAACAAAAGGTGGAAAGTATCGATTTTAAGGTTTTAGGATAGGAGATGGTTATTCAGGTAAAAATAGGTGAGAAACAGTCATTCTCCCTTATTTTAATCATAGCAACTTCATAAACAGTATCTTACGTTTTAATTTTTAGACTGAAATTCACAATAGATTCCTATATTTTTTTAGTCAGAGACTATTCTTCTTCCTAATTTGAAGTTAATTCTAATCTTTCTTTTCCTTTAAAGACCTAAGAAATAAGCACATACATTTGATCTATTTTCATTTTTTTAGCTTGATAATCTAGACATTGTAATTCAAAGCACGAACAAATCTACATTTAACCAAATACCGACAAGTAGCGACCCTAATAAGAATAGAGAACAAAAGGCAAATTTATTAGGCAAAAAAGCAATTCATTAAACCAAAACAACTTTTTGAGATTGGATGTGGAGAAGAAACATGTGGGATATGCAAAATTTGTAGTATTTTGATTGATACTAAGAATAAGACGTCCATAATTAGGTGTCAGCTAAAGAAAGAGAATGCCAAATCTATTGAACAATGTTCAACAACATGTAGGCAAACTCAAAGTCAACTTAATTTTAATCCACAATCTTCAACTTTCTCAACATGACATTATGATGCATAAGATGAAGTAGAGAAATTCATAGTTGCTAGAAATTGATAATTTTTTTGGGTCAAAACATGCTTATTTATTGAAATAATTAGGATAATTTTTGTCGTGACTCCTGCTATAGGATATTGTGGTTTGCGGTTTAAAATATTTATTATATTAACACTGTACCTGTAGCGGGAATCTCTAAAGTAAAAAACACCTGCTGAAATTTAAAATTTCCAATTACAAAAGCTATAATGGGAAATACTATAAATAACTGGAAAAATATTAATTCTTTCTTAAAAATCCCAAGCTTTTTTTTTTTTAAACATGCTATTCATACAATAGGTCATAATACTGTTAAACATACATATATATGCATAGAGTAAAATTCATATAGAAAGCATACGAGCCAAACATGTTATCTGCTGCCAAGTCATATTCCCAAAATCCGACAGTTGTCTTGCCTTTACTTAGTTCAAGCTCATTGACCTGTAAAGAGAAAACAAGGAAATGCGTGTGTGAAAAAATCACTCAACAAGCATTTCATATCTCTAAAACTGACAGGTCATCAAACTTTAGTTGGTTATGTGTCATTTCACATCAACTTTTGCTTTACTATTTTTTGTTTTTGTTTTTGTATTTTTAAGATTTCATTGTTTTTCTGTATTTTTTTTGTCTTTATCTATTCTGTTTCTTATGAAATGTTGTACATGACATAAAGTGTGCATACTGATGTCATACGTATACTGAAAAGTCATAAAACTTGCTCTTAGGCATGGTTTTCTGAAAACTTTTTCTGAATAGAAACTATGATCCGAAGATCTTGTATATATACATATAGTATATGCTTAAAACTGAATTAGAAATTACTATATCTGAAAATATCTCCTATGCTGGCTAGACTGATGAATACAAAGATTCAGCACCCTAGTTGTGTGAGCTTAATCTTATAATAAATCTACTCGTGCACAACTAGTACTTTCTCTAACAAGCTTGGTAAAAAACTATGTCTTCTCTAGCATACGCTAGTTTCCCTCTCTAACGAATATGCAAACTCACAGGTATACCCTCGCATTTACCCCTTAACTGATGTTTGAAACATCGTATATCTATATTTTAAAATCTTAAAATCACAACTAGTACTCTCTCTAATAAGCAAATTTAAATCATACTATTGGATCCTTGAATTCATTTATGAAAACATCTTATATGGTATGTCATGCTTTATACTATTAATCATGAATAATATGCTCTTTATATCTTGTTATTATTGGATTCTATGCACTTAGAATGACTTAAAAAAGGCTTAAATTTGCTTTAAAGTTGTTTCTCTACTTTTCTTAAGGTCAGCATGCATTACTTGACACATGGGTATGTAAGGGGGTACACGGGGTCATGTGCAAGTCGTGTTCTCGGTCGTGTTAGCTTCTGGAATAAATTTACAAAAACTTAGACCAACTACATAAACGTGTGGCACAGACACATGGGCATGCATACGAGACACAAGACCATATTCCCCACTTGCATGAGTATGTAGCAATATAAACAACGTTTCCATGTCTTGCTTACACAGGAATAAAAAATTAGGATTGAGCACATGAGCATGTGCATCGACTACACAAGCACATGTCTGGGTTTCTATATGTATACGGGTGCTATGCAAGGTCGTGCTCATACAAAAAAGAAGCCACATGGGTATGTATCCTTAGGTACACGATCGTGTACTTAACTATTCTTCTGCAATATGTGTTTGGAAATCCAGAAACCCCAATATTCTCCACTCAAATCATAACCATAACCCAATAAAGCATTCATAGACCAAATATATTAGCCAAAAAGTATATTCATTTTATCTATTAACAAAAAAAACATACCCAATATCTCATATTTGTCACAAATCTGCACCCAAGTACATACACACCAAAACATACCATAATAGCTCATCAATCATCATCCAAGACATAATATCATTATCAAAATATATTAAAATACATTCTTAACGGGTAGCAAACTCTTAAGGGAAGCTTAAACCAAAAAATCATGCTATGAAACAAAGTGAAAAAGACAAGAAAATACTTACCTCTTCCTATGGCTTTTGGATCTCTCTTTCTAGCTGTTTCTGGGTCCCTAGCTTAGATTGTGGCTATTGGTTGGACGTTTTCTAATCTCAAGTTTGTTGGAAAATAAGAGGGAAAGAAAGTTGGATGGAATAAGCTGGGCAAAAATAAGAAAAACTAAACATTTATGACGCCTCATGTAAGACATCCCAGAAGGGTATTATTGTTCACTGCTTAATAAAATAATAATAAATAAATAGAGAAAATATGGTCAATAATACCCAACCGAAATGTTTAACGGAACTGACATATTACAGCGGAAGACCTGTAGTACAATGTATACATACATATATACATGCCCAAATAAAACTGATTATATTAAAAGTATTCGCGGAAAACATATACATGTGCATACAACTGAAACTGAAATAAACTGGATCCCAGACGATAGCCATCTCCTCCTCCCAGCTCCCTACAACTCACCTGCAAGAGAAAGGAAAGTAGGGAGTGAGTGATAAAATCACCCAGTAAGCACTTCATATCCTCTGACCCTAACCCAATCCTTCTCGAAGGATTGCCACCTCAACCCAAACAGAACAAGCCCAACTAGCAACAACTCTGGCACCTCAACTTCACAGACCAGATACTACCTCATACCGGATTGTAAAATACGTATATGAGTATACGTAAACAACCTAGAATGAAGAGTAATTTGAGCGGGTCAAACTTGACGCACTGAACTCTGACTGAAAACATAACTGAACAATTCTAATACTGATACTAAAATTCACGAGTCATAACGTAACTTATCATATTCTGATGTTCTACTGTTCGTGTCTTTTACACGCTGATTCATATTCTGATCATTTACAGTTTCTTACTGTCTTATCATTCTTTGAATGATATGCACTGTATCATATAATCATGACATGATATGATAACATGCTGAAATCATAACTAGGCCTGGGCGTGTATACTGAAAATAGTTTTCTGAAAACTGTTCATGAAAACTGCTGTTGGATCCTTGGATCCCATAACTGAAAATCATATAAAGCTTTATCTGAAAGCTGTACTGAAAACTGAGTACCCTGGGGTACATGCTATGCTGAAAACTGTGCTGCGCAGACTGATGAATACAGGGATTCGGCACCTTGGCCATGTGAGTTTCCTCTGCAAACACGTGCCATAAACTGTATAGCCCACGTGATGCCATCAGGCCTGAGCCTGGAAACTGATCTGAACTGAGTGTCTCGCGTTATACTGCATCTGATCCTGGGATCAGGAAACCTAAACTACTAGCTGAGCAACCCGGCACATGCCAATACATAGGGCTAGTAATGAGTATATAACTCCTGGTGACACGGGTGTTGAAACTCATAAGTGCCCCCTCGTATTCACCTCTTAAAACTGTGTTTTTCAACTGAAAATATGAATTCAGATCCTCGGATCTGTATCTGAAAACGCTGGATGGCATGTCATGCTATGCATATGCATATGATGCATCAGGTATCTTATTTGAGCTCAATTTACTCTTTACTATCCAATGGATAGGGTTTACTGTGCATATTTCTCAATTAAAGTTTATTTTCTCATTTTGGCCTGACGCACGGGCGTGTGTGTCGCGTGCACGGGCGTGCATGAACGTGCACGGGACCGTGACCATGTCGTGCTCTTGGTCGTGCAAGGTTCTGGAATTCAAGTAATTTTTCACATTTCACTGGGCACACGGGCGTGCATGAACTATGCACGGTCGTGACCCCTCAAATTAGGTCATGCACGGGCACGTAAACACGGCCGTGACCATGCAGATAATGCATAAGCACGGGCGTGCGCTTCAGGTGCACGGGCGTGCGTCCCGCTCTGCACCTCCATGACCACACGAAATCAACACGATTCCGGCCAAAAACACAACCCAAACTCAAATCAAGCATATATCACATGCACAACACTTCCAATAAGCATAAACAACACCTCCAACAACTCAAATCTCAAGCCAATCATCCAACCAAATCTCAAAACATATATAAACACATATTCTCACTCATCACATGTATATAAGCATAGAATCATCATCGTACTCATTCTCATGACATCAAGCACACAAGAAACATCATAAGCATGCTGGGATCAAACACATATCAACCAAAACATGTATCAAAACAAATCAAAACCGCAAGGGAAAGAGGTAAGAAGCACCTACCTTTAGACATCTTTCTCTCTCAAGAAGATCACAAGATCAAGCTGGATTGGAAGGTCCTAGAAGCTGCTCTCCACTTCTAGGTTGATCTCCTCTGAAAATCAAAGTCAAACTCTGGGTGAAAAATGAGTTTGGAAACGGATAAGCGCGACTTAAAACCAAGACAGCTGGAAAAATGTGCATGCACGGGCGTGCATCTACCACGCACGGTCGTGCATCCCGAGAAAATTACAAAAATGCCATTTTCCCGCGCTCGCATGCAAATCCACTCAAACGGATCCATGTACAAGCCACCAAACTCAACAAAAACCCCTCTTTTCACCCCAAACTCTCTCACAACCCGAGGAATCTCAAGAATCACAATCTGACCCCGAAT
>JAJEJH010000765.1:0-94228 GCA_026122585.1 Anacardium occidentale
CGGTGGCTGCTTCTATTTTTTTTAATTTCAAAATTTTTTTAAATTTTTTAAAAAAATTTTGTAATTTTTTTAAAATTTTTTAAAATTTTTTTAATATTTTATATTTAATAAAATTTATTTTATTAATTTATAAAATTTTAATATTAAAAAGACAAAAATATCCCTGATTATTACTGTACATTTATTATTTTTAATATTAAAAATGGTTGACGGGTGGGAGACCGGGCTTTTCAATTTCAGCGGGTGGGAGACTGTCCCTGCCTCAAACTATGAGTGGGAAATTGTCGTTTGGCCTATTTGAGAAAACGATGGTGATGATTGAATCAACCATGGCCGTCCGATTTCCTGCTGGTGCTAATTTCTGTTCCTCCTCTGCCATATCTCGTAGTTCTCTCGTTGTCTATATAAACATTCAAACTTTCAGTTTCTCCTTTACTTTTCTCACATTTTCTCAGCAATCAAACGTAGCTTTAAATTTTACAATCCCTAAACATTCTCGATCGTAGATTCTCGTTCTAACTCTACCTCGGAGGAAGCTTTTGGTGTCCTCGTCACCTCACGCTGGCTTGTGCATTCTGGTTGCTGCAGCCCTTGGTACGCTTTATTTAATTGCTAGAAGTTAGTAGCAGACTCGAAAATGTCTTTGCAATGCACAGAAGCATTGGAAGAATAAAATTTCAACTTCTTAAAGAACACATTTGAGAGTGCTCTTGTAGAAAGTGTTTTCTGCAGAAGAAAATAAAAGCGCTTATGAAAAATCGCTTATCAAGTACTTTATTTCTCGTTTAAAATGGTGCTTACTGAATATTTCTCTATAAAGAGAATCGTAGAAGTGCTTTCGATAGCATTCAGAAGCACTCAGAAACAAACTGTTGGTTTCTTAGTATCGTGTTATTGGCTGTAGATGTTAAAATGGCAATGAATGTGGTGATTGACTTGCAGGACTAGATTTCAAAGATTAAATGGCAACTTCTTCTCGAGAAGAACTAGTCTTTGCGCTCAGAGTCGGATCCAGTGAAGCAGAATAGGAGTCCACGGTATCATCCTTTTGAGTACATTGCAGATTCAACATCAGAGAATAGTGGAGATGCTCGACTAACAGATGCAGAAACTACTAGAACTGTTATTGAGGTATCATATTGAATTGTCTCAAAATTTCAAATGATGGATGACTTTTTAAACGCATGAATGTAGAAATCAGCATATTTATATGTCCTCCTTTTTAATACCCTCCTGCTGTCACAAGTTTGGCATAATAGAACTGTCTATGCAGCACCTCTGAGCACATCCACTTCTGAGGGTCAGTCTTACACGAGAGTCGCACCAGCTCCTGACTAGTTTGTATCACACATGGCTCCATTCGTGAATTCTCCACTTTTGGAGCAAGTCTCTGCCCATATCACCGCGAAACCAATAACTTGGTACGTTCTTCTTATATGGCTGCTCATATCATATGATGATTTACTTAAGTCATAATATTATGTTTGAACATCACTGAATATTTGACTTGTTTATCGAACCACCCATGTTTCGTCGTCACATTCTTTACCATCTAGATAATTTGGATGATACCGGCCAAGCATAATATCAGCCAGACTTAAAGTTTTCTTGGAAGTCACTTACATCATTTTGCTTGCTATGTTTCAATCTCTTTTCTAAGTTGAATATACAACATAGGGAAATTGTTTTATGGGTGGCGATAAATTTCACTTTACAGGCTACTTCAGAGAATAGTGCAGAGAGACAGCTTAATCACCTACTATTTCCAGAATCAATACAAAGCCACAAAAAAAGAAACAGGCAGACATAACAAAATGACTTATCATCATAGCATATGAACTTATCAATCGAGTACATTATTTGGACACTGAACGTATCAATGACTTCTGACTCTAATCATTCATACCAAGTTTTTGAAAATTTTCATATACCATCTGGGCTGCAAGAACATCCACTACTCCAGAGCCAACAGACTTGAACACTGTGATCTCCTTATCATCGTTCCTTCCAGTTTTTGTCCCATCAATCAACTCCACCAAATTTCCCACAATATCTTCCTTTTTAATCACGTTTCTTTCAAAAGCACCAACAAGTTCACCAGCTTCAGCCAATGCCCCTTCGTTGTCCACAAAAACTCTCCCTCTTCTAATGGCCTCATCATCGCATTCTCTCATACTATGCTTAAACGATCCCACCAAATCAAGATGAGCTCCCTCCTTTAATTTCTCACCTCTCACCAATGCCACCTCAGAATTCGTTGCGCAGCTCACAATATCACCCATTTCAATAATCTCCTCCAACGTTTCATTACTTTCAAAACACAACCCTTGATATTCACCACTTCTCCGAAAATCCGCAACCAAATCGCTGGCTTTTTCCATCGTTCTGTTCCAGATTATCACTCTCTGCAAACTGGGTCGGGCTGCTAAGTGGGCTTTGATCAAATGGGGAGCCAGAGCGCCTGCACCGATCATAACAAGGACTTTGCTGTCACTTCTCGCCAAGATCTTCGACGCCAAGCCTGATACACATGCGGTCCTGTAGAGAGTCAACACGGTGCCATCCATGGAGGCAAGAGTTTGGCCCGTGGTTGAGCTGAAGAGCACGTAACTTCCATGAATTCCCGGTAAGTTTAGGGTGGAGTTTTGGGGGAAGTAAGTGACAAGTTTAACACCCATGTAAGGAAAAGAAGGGGAGGAAGACCAGGAGGGCATCAGAAGGAGAGAGGAGGAAGGTGAAACGTCGTAGCTTTGACGGATCGGTGTCTGGACTGTCGGTGAGACTTTCGGGAGAGAAGATTGGAAATGTTGGATAAGAGATTTGTGGGTTAGGATTGAGTGGAGTGAATCGGCTGAGATGAAGATTGGCTTGCTTGTATAGAGGTTTGAATCATTGGAAGCCATTGACGAGAGAAACGAGGAGCTGGGTTGAGCAGTTCGGAGGAGAAAATGGCTAGGGAGACCAAGACTTCGGCGTTATATACCTTGTGACTTCTCAGGTCTTGTATTAGAAAATTTATTTCTAAGATTTATCTCTCTATTAAGAATGGGAAACTGGAAAACAAAGCTCATTTTAAATTGACAAAAAAATTCTTAATCTGAAAACTTGAATTAAAATTCAGAAAAAAAAAAAAAAAAAAGCAATCAGAGCAGGTCATGTAAGACTGGATTCAAATTAATTTGAATTTAAATTTGGACGAGTTTGAATTTGAGAGATAATAAAAAATTGAATCGAGTTTAAAGAGTTTAATAAATTCAAACTTGAATTTAACAAACTAAATCAAATTTTTTTGTAACCCTCTAAATTTTAACGAATATTTAGTAAATTAATATTATTTTTATCAATTTGAATTAAATTATTCAAATTTATTAGTTTAATAAACTAAAGTTCTTTAAAACTCGAATTTGGACATGAAAACATTAAAATTGCTAGCTCTTGTGTTGTACATATAACACGTTTAGCCTTTGTACAAGATAAGATGAATACAAAACTTCTATTCGATGCAATTCCACATTTTTACAACTGCATATTTCACTTGTTATTTAACTTCCCCCGGGAGTTCTCGTTGCCTTCTCCTTCCATCTCCAGAGCTAACTTTCATCTGAGTGATTCACAACTTTGACCTTTTCTGTATCAGCCACCAGTCAGAAGCTTGAATGTTTATCTTACTCTGAATTGAAGTTCATTATTAGCTCAGCCTGAGATGCAGTCTTTTCAACAGCCATCCACCAGCTATCATCTTCATCATCATCCACGTTCACCTGATTATAACATGTAAGAGAAAGATATAAAAAAAAAAATAAAAAAAAATTCTATGGTTCACAGAAAGTAGTTGGATCTTAGTTTCCCACTTCACCACAGCTCACTTTGAGGAAAAATAAATCTTATTGCTACTTTTGACTTAGAACCAGATGTATAATCGAGTCGAATCAAGTATTATTTCACTTGAATTCAGCTACATTACTTTAAGCTGCTGAGATCTCGACTCAAGCTTGAACTATACAAGATTGATTAACTTGAGCTCAATTCAAAAAATTACAATTATCTTCTTTAATTTTTAATTACTATTTCTCAATTACTTCCTATATTCAAATTCAAGAAAAAAGACTTTAGAGTATAAATGGAAGATTTAAAACTTTTAAAATGTTATGATATTTAATTATAGTCAAACTGTAAGTTCGCAAATCCACTAAACTAACCATTCTTAAGCTCGAGTTTGACTTGAGAGTTGAACTTGTGCGACTCAAGCTTAGCTCTGAGTAACACCACTACATAGAAGGGACAATGAGATGAGCTAAAATGGCTATAAAATAACTATATAAGTACACTAACCAGATTGCTGATGTCACATGTTTTATGGTTGTTCTCAATGTCATTGGCAAGATTTATGGCTTCAGTCCACCAAGAATCTTTATTACAGCTCTCTGTATTGTCTTCATCATAGAAACTCATATCCAGTTCCCTGTAACTGTTCACAAGCTGGTATTCCATATTATTATCTGTCAAGACTCCATGCTGCATCATTGGTTCCGAACCAGAGGAGTAGATAGAATCAGGGATGCTGTCCATTGGAATTGGACGAAGAGGAGACCGGTAACCTGATTCCATAAAAAAAGGAAAATAATATTTTTATCGAAAATAACACATCGAATTCGTGCAATGACATAACACAATCTAATTGGCTGTTGTTGATACGTGAATTCAAAAACAGCCAATCAAATAGTGTCACGTCATTATATACGGATTCAGCGTGCTATTTTCGGTGAAAATACTATTACTCCATTAAAAAATGATTTCAAATTCATCATCCCTGACTGAGAAGATTTCAAAAGTGATAAATGATCCTGTACCTCTGCAATCTGGATCATAGCATTTCTGGTAATAAACAGCCCTTCTCAAATCAACAACATACATCACTGAACAAGTAAAAAGTTTATCTGTATTAGCAGTGTCTTACATGCAAAACAAACAGAAGTAGCAGGAATGCAGAGCTTTTAATTGCAAACTCAACAATATCTGTGACTTCAAACAATAATTATTTTAAGGATACTCTAATTATAAAAATATATTGTACGAATTTAATATAAAATCCTCTTTTTTTGGGGCTTAAAAGCCGGCCCTGTTGCAAACATCTGGCTGATAGTCACATCATCAGATGAGAGCTTATGGTAAGTGAAGATTACAGGAAAAGTTGAGGATTACTTCAGAAAAAAAGAAATTAGGAACTCTTATTGACAAGTTTAATTAGTTAAACAAATCTACAGTGTAGTGATATGTGTATAGCTAACAGACATGAATATAGAATTTACCATGATTGCTTTTATGCTGCCTTCCAATTCGCTCACAGTATCTATTTCTTGACATACTGTAGACGATCAATCCATACTCTGAGAACCAATACCAACTCCTTATTTTTCCTGTATTTCAGCAACTCATTAATAAGGTTGTGATCAAGAATTGTGAGAGAATATTATTTGATATCCATACGGTTTTGTTTACACACTTTTTCTTCGTTATTAGAGTATAAACAAGCTAAAAAAAGAAATAAAAGTATATATATTTATAATTAATACTAATTTCAATATTAATGATAATTATGTGTTATTATGTGATTAAATGATTTTAAATTAAGAATAAAATAACACTTAATCATATGATAACATATTATTATTAGTATTCAAATTGATATTCATTATAAGTATACATAACATCACTGATTGATATATATACAAATACGTTTGAAACCAAACCCCTCTTGACCAATGAAAGAAAATCAACTAAATTTGAAGCTGAATTCCACTGGACACTATTTCTCCACATCATAGCATAACTAGCTAGAAACATTAGAACTATATTACCACTAATTAACAATAAGGATAGGATAAATAATGAAGCCCAAAATCATTTAATCAGCCAAATGAGAAATGGGTCTTTAGATTTCTTCATCCAGAACATGTTCAACTATTAGTGTGAAGTCCAAATTTCATGATAAGAGATTGAAAGATGGTACCAGATACATCTCCAATGGATGCAATGCATTCTATAAATTGGTCCAAAGTTGGGAATGGTGACTTTCCCATGATGTAAGTGGCTGGCACATCATTTGAGCAGGAACTCAATGCAAATTCTTGAGAAGTGCGACAATATTTTCCAATATTATTATGTAGCTGCAATAGAAAAGAATTAAGTCATTTATGGATAGGTTATATTGATATCCAAAAAGTACAATCTTCAGGAGAAATTTGAACTATAGCTTATCCATGCAATGAGGTAGCTCAACAGTGAAACTAAAGCAGTCTGAACAAACCTCTGTATCAAATTGCAGAGTTTTAACACAATCCAACTCCAATTTGCAGACTAAAAGTTTCTCGCAATCAGCATCCATATTGCAGATCAAAGATGCCATGAACATGTCTTCTTCACACTGTTGTTAGCGGCATATCTTTAATTATTTCAAGCCAAAGAGTAAGAAAAAAAACAGTAATGAGGATGATAAATGTCATGGTTAAAACTCAGCATGCCCTTGATCGCATCATCTCAAACCCATAAGGCTCATCCTATATCTAGGAGGGAAATTGAGCAATAATTAATATTATTGAGTTCTATTTTTGAGAAGTGATACAGCTTTCTTGTTTGGAGGTAAGAGCACCATAGAGCAGCAATAGAACTACCTTACAAATTTTAGCTATGTTTGAAGAAAGAAGAAAGGAAATTCCTAAAATAACATTAAAAAATCTTTAATACAAAAATATCATACCATGCCCCTACATCTGAAACGCCCAGTAGGTAAAAGAAAAGAATTCTTCCCTGCCTTCGAAGAAAGAGCTAAACGAAAGCAACGATTTCTGGAATACACTGCAGTGTCCACAAAAAGTTGACTTGGGCATTCAGCAGAGCTCGAATCTTTCTTTATGAACAGCTTTTCAAATTTTGCATCTCTTTCTCTCGCTCTTTTTATCCGAGAACATATCTGATGGAATGTGATCACTTAGGGACGATAGTTGATATCTCTAGAGGAAAAAAATACTCCGACTAAAGAAGAATCCTTTTCTTGCAGCCCCACAAAGAAGCTACAGAGAAAGTAGGATTTGTATAGCTTTGTACTTAGTAAATTCAAACCAGATACTCAAAAATGAATTGTAAGAAGGAAATAATTCAGTTTCAACAGCCATCTTTAGATGGAAGTCAGAATAATCACACAACTATTTTTACTACAAAGTAGACAGTTAATAGTATAAGATACCTCAGTAACAAATGCACCTGCATGTGAGTTGTCCTTGAAAGCCGTCTTTGGCATGCGAATAATCAAATGACGAGAGAACTTTTCTGTACAAAAGTATCATTAGACTTATTAATTGATTTTCACCACCACAAAGCCCACGCTGGAAAACAATGCAAAGGTCTATACTTCTCGAGTTAAATGTCAGTTTAGTAATGTGTAATCAAATGTAGAAGATATTTCAAACAAAAATGAAATAAATATTATGTACCAAGTAGAATATCATACCTGCAGTAGAGGAATCAAGCTCTATTATCCAATCTTCATTTCCTTCAATAAAGTATTTGTCAAGCAATGCTTCTAGGGTGATGGATATCAACAAATCAACCATTTCATCTCCATCTTTTTCAGGATTATCTCTCTTATTGAACTCCAAATCAAAGTAAAGATGACATGGTAAACCCTGGAAGCAACCATCGTCAAAGTATAAGAACAGACACATAAATATTAGCTTTCTTCATAAATAGAGTCAAGCACACAATAGATCTCAGTGTATTGATGATGAAACGCTGAAGGAGTTTGTTTCTAGAATCCTGATCTTGCATCATCTTAAATTGTCAAACCTTTTGCTGTTTTCTGGCATACTTTTCATATCTCCCAATTAATGTTCTACTTTTGATAGACAGAATATGTATTACATAGAAGGGAACAAGAAACTGTTACTCATGGATCCTTATCTATAGTATTGCAAGATCAATCAATCATGTCTCGACTAGAATATAATCACTATTTCCTATTATATGAATGTGTGTGTTCATACAAGTGCTTTCATTTGTAGAAGGGATTTAGCAACTTTCACCTCCTGAATCACTTCATAATGATGACGAAATTTTGGGTCCATGGTTTTGTACCTAAAATTTGAAGAATCAGCACTGAGGGAATAAAATAAAGCTCCTTAATTGATGACAGAGATGTATAATTAGACAAAGAATAATAATAAAGAAACCTCTGCCAGAATCCCTTATATGTCGAAACAAGAAACCTTCTCTGTCCATTGAAATGATCTTGATAACTGTATATATGTACACGTTTATGACCTCTCGCAAACTTCATTGCTTCATCTTGCCTTGGAAAGGTAGCCCATACTTCCTTCCTGAGCAAACATATAATTAGAGGCAGGTAATAGCCTTAAAAGTACACTAAAGTGAACAGAGACCAATTACGTAATAATATTGAAAAATGCTTGAAGCAGTAAACAGTAGAAGCTTAGCTGAAAAAATACCTTGAATCTGATTTATCCTCTTCAGAGAGATCAACACGTATTTCATGCAACAATCGCAATAAGCTCAATGGTCTTTTTGGAGGCACACCATGTGGAGTCCCATAAAATACAACAGGAGATATCTGCTTGCCACTGCTAGATTTGTTCGCTTTTACCATTGGCAAACCAAGCTAAAAAAATAACAATGTATAATTCAATCAAAACTCTGCAATTGACAAAATATCAAACCTCCTACAAAAGAAACCAAAAGGGTAAACATCAAGGATGGATTTATAGCACTTTCATTACTCATTGTTAACTCGACAAAGCAAATTTCCATTACTTCAATGGAAGAAGAGTGTATCATCATAGAAATCTGCTTCAAGTCGCAGAATATGATTCTCATACAACATACAATTGCACAAGATCTCTTCTAGAAAACAAATGACATTTGAGAATTCAAAGACTTAACTAGAATCATTAATTTGACACTAGAATCATTAATTTGACCTCTACTAAAACATGAAGAAAAAAAAAACAGCTCGCCAACACTTACTTTTTCCGGGCAGATTTTTACATCAGATTCAGTTGTCCTCCTACGGCCTGTTGATCCTGGAGATGGAGTACCTGAAGTCACCTCAAGCTTTGTGCCTTCTTGCTTCGGTTTGAGTTTTCTTCTTTTTCTTTCTAGGATGGCAGATGCTAAGAAGTCATCAAAAACGCCAAAATCCAATCATTAATTTTTATTTTCGTTTTTTTTTCTAATTAAGAACACAGGATCATTCAAGCACAATTAAAATGGTGCAACAACTCACACAATCTAAAGGTTGAAGTGCATTCATAATCAAATTTCAGTAACTGGTAATCGAGTTCGGATCCTGGAATATTATATACAGATTAAAGTTTTTTTCACTTTAACTATCATAAAATTGAACTACACTGAGCGCAATCCTAGAAACACGTGGACAGACACTCGATCAATAACCAATATTGTACATTACAGTTCACATCAAAGCCCTAATTGTGAATTTCTATCAAACAAGAGCTTACGTGGAGGAGAAACGCCGCATTTGAAGCATTGAAACAGCCGATCAACGTCGTCCATTGAGTTAGGAGTTCGATGAAAATTTTGTTATTTGTTCGAAGAGGCCGACTCTGGAGGGAAATTTTGGTGCCGAATCCACGTTTCATTTTTTAAAAGGCGAAAAGACTGTTTTTCGCCGAAGATTTGATAAAATAGGTCCTTTTTTTCCGTAAGTTTGAAAAAGTTAAATTTCCCTCCCTCAATCAAAGATCTACTATTAAATTTAATGAATAAAAGAAATTTATATTATTCTATTTAAATATTATAATAAAATTATATTTAAAATATAAATATTATTTTTAATTTATTAAAATAAATAAATTTTTATTTTAAAAATTATTCATATCTTTTAAAATATCTTATAATATCAATAACTTATAATATAATAATTACATTTATGATTTGTTTTATATTTGTTAATTATCTTTTCTGATTTTGAGCACCAAAAGCAAGTTTTATTTGTAAATATATTTAAAATTGTTTCTTATTTTTTCATTAAAAAAAAGGATGTTAAATAAATAGTAAATTTTTCTTGTATCAAAACATAATTTTCATATATCAAATTATCTAAAAAACTATCATATATCAAACATAAGAATACAAAAATGTTTAAAAAGCCATCTAGAAGAAGATTTTGCATTAACAATATATTTATAATTTTCATATGCACCAAATTATTAAAAAAATCGTCCAAATCTAAAATTAGTAAGTAGCTAATTCATTGTATCAAAACATTAGAAAAAAAAATGTTTAAGGAAAAAACCAACCATGGAACCTGATTTATTTTTCGGTTTCAGTTCTTAAGTTTTGGTTTCGTGTCTACCAATTTAAAATCGGAACCAAAATTAAAACTAGATCCATCGTTTTTAAGAATATAAAACCATAATCGACACCATAAATGTTGATCTGAATTATAATTGACACCGAATCCCAATTTTTTTGGTTTAATTTGGATTTTTTGTTTCCCCCTACATTTTTTTGTTAACAGGTTAATATTTAGAATGAAGGCCAAAAGGACTTATTCCCATCGATAGTTTGAGATAGAGACAAAGTATCACTCCTAAGTTTTCAAAAACTCAGTATCTCACCCTCCAACCAGATTTAATATTAAATATATTAGTAAACAGTAATAATTCAGGGTCATTTTTTTCATTTTAAAATTAAAAGTTTATAAAATAATAAAATAAATTTTATATAATAAGAAATTTAAAAATATTAAAAAATATATTAAAAATTTTTTTAAAAATAAACTAGACACCGCAACCTACTGCAATGATGGCTGTTGATAACGGCCACCTAATTGGCCTCCCGATTCGATGGAGGCGGCCAAATCTGGCTACCATAAATGGTTAAAAAAGGCCGGTATTGGTCTCAGCAGTCGTTTTAAACCACTTTTTTCGACAGAGGAGACCAGATCTGACCTCCTCCTCCTCCAAAACTAGAGGCTACCAGATCTAGCTGCCTCCCCTGAAACCAGGTGACTGGAGATGGTTACCATCGCAGGTATCGACGGCAGTGGCTAGTTTTTTTTTTAATTTTTAATTTTTTTAATTTTTTATATTTAAAAATTATTTTATAATTTTATTATAAATTTTTATTTGTTAAAAGATATTTTAGTCATTTCATTTGAAAAATTATAAAATATATTTGAATTTTGATCCAAATATGAGAATCTGAACTTTTAAAAGGTAGAAGGTGGTACTTTCTCCCCACCTCAAACAATGGGTGGGAAGAATTTCTTTGGCCTTAGAATAAAATAGATATATTTTGGCTATGTCCATATAATTGTTAGTTGCTCCACTTGACCTGACCGAGTCTATTTGTAATATACAATTGGAATGTGACTTCAAAAACATGGTAAATGAATTCTGGTCTCTCCACGTGTCATTTTAAGCGCCGTACAGTTGAAACTTTGACTACAAAAAGACAAGGATGGCAGATGGAGACTGAGCACGTGACCATAGAAATCTACCATTTCAGAGGAGGACTTTATAATTCTCAATAATGAAGATGTTACGGTGAAAACAAAGAGTGGAGCCGCCATTGTAAAGTTCTTTAACCAGTTCCATGCAGTGCTTCCGTGTTCTTTGACAATGCGGCCATTTTATAGCAGACAAATATGGTTGTACTTTTAGACTTCGTCACAATGCATATGCCTTAGATTCTGAGCGCTACTGAGGCTGAGATTGATGTTCCAGTGGTTAGGTGCTGGTACAAACATGCCCGGGAAATTGAACTAGACTTCCAAGAAGAAAAGCAGAAGGCACATTTAAATAAGGGGAAACAATAACAAAATCTCAGTGAGAGATTGACGAAGAGTTTAAGAAGGAAACCTTTTTCTATTCAAATTTGATAACATTATATATTCTTTGAGCAAGTGCGACAACTGGTATGCCAACTTAATCCCATGATTAGTGAATGTGATGGCAAAGCTGACACTGACTTCGCGGGCTTCCGCGATGCTTCGTCTCTGAATTATTTAACTTCGAATAATTGTTTTAATGCAGCCACTGATGGGGCTGCATGAATAATAGTGCTTCAGTCTTCAGGCAACTATGAAAATAACATATTCAAGTCGGCCTGTAGTGGCGATGGTTTAGTTCAAAGCGATCACTTTTGCTGATCGAGCTGATCTGAGTTTATTAATTTAATGAGAAATTGTATATATTGCAGAAACGCAATGGAGAATTTAGTATATATTCCATGCTGCGGTTAGGCTTAGTGTCTCTTATGACGTTACAGTCGGTGTCTTTTCTCTCTTTCACGTTGAACTAAATCTGAAACAAAAAAGCTATACTGTTTGTCAACATAAAGCAAATTCTATTTATATACCGCACTGACTTGTTGCGCCATGCATCTTCAATCTTTGTATCTGCAGATACAGATACTTGCTTTGGTTCTTAACGTTTCAAGAAGAAAATGGCAGCAAATGACGTGCCTTGTTGTGAGACAATGTTCTGGGTTTATTTGGGTATATGTGTAGCTCTTGTATCTTTTGCAGGCCTCATGTCAGGCCTCACTCTGGGACTCATGTCCCTCAGCCTTGTCGATCTTGAGGTCTTAATGAAGGCTGGTCAGCCAAAAGACCGCAAAAATGCAGGTGCTTTATAATGAATTTGTTTTTGATCTATCGACTAATTTATCATCTTCTAAAGCATTTTAAACTCGCTTTAAAATTTCTTAATGGCAGCAAAGATTCTCCCCATTGTTAAGCATCAGCATCTTCTACTATGTACTCTCCTCATAGGCAACGCCTTGGCGATGGAGGTACTTAATTTTCTGGCCATATAAAATTTTAAAAACAATCTCACGTTCAACTGAAGCGCTAACAGTCTGAATTCCATCTTTGCTAAGGCCTTGCCCATTTTCTTGGATGCACTTCTACCAGCTTGGGCTTCTATACTGTTATCAGTCACCCTCATTCTTGCATTCGGCGAGGTAGAATATTTATCTTGGCAACTGCAAATTTGTGTTTTACAATTTGTTTACAGCACGCTGAGACTTGCTGTCTCTTTCTTTTCTTTCTTTGTTGTCAGATCATCCCTCAAGCTGTGTGTTCTCGGTATGGACTGACTGTTGGAGCAAAACTGTCCGTTGTGGTTCGGTTGATTGTTATTGTTCTCTTCCCCCTATCTTATCCCATTAGTAAGGTAGTTACGTTCATTGTATTGTATATTTGGGCTTGCCATGAGAACTAGAATTTGTACAAGTTTCGATTTCACTTCAGGCGTTTCTCTTTTGTAGTTGCTGGATTGGCTTCTGGGAAAGAGACATTCTGCAGTTCTTCGGCGGGCAGAGCTGAAGACACTGGTAGATATGCATGGAAATGAGGTTGGTGTCCAATCTCAGAACTTCTTCCCAAGCTCTCAAAGTGATAAAATTTGTTTGCTGTTAATAATGTGTTCAAATTTAGGCAGGGAAAGGTGGAGAGTTGACCCATGATGAAACAACAATTATCATTGGAGCTTTAGAAATGACACAGAAGACAGTCAAAGATGCTATGACCCCAATTTCTAAAATATTTTCTCTTGACATAAATTCTAGATTGGATGAGTATGGCTGCCGATCTCACTTCTCTTTCTCTATCTGCGTATATTCCTGCTCCTTATCAAACTCATACTCAGTTTACCTTCTCAGAAAAACAATAGGACTTATAATAAGCAAAGGACACAGTCGTGTGCCTATCTACTCAGGATCCCCGACAAATATTATTGGCCTTATTTTGGTAAGATGGCTAGAATTGTTTTCGGCTATACCAGAAAAGTTCGTATTCCAGGTCATTAGCACATAAGTATCAAGTGTGTAACCATTTTCATCTGTTCTACAGGTAAAAAATCTAATCAAGTGTAGTCCTGAAGATGAAACCCCGATCAGAGATCTTAATATTCGGAGAATTCCAAAGTACGAAAATTTCTTTGATTCCTGGGCATCAGGTTGACAGCTTAACTATATATACATTTTATATGCTTTATATAATAAAATGTCAAAATCTGCAATAGGGTCCATGATAGCTTGCCTCTCTATGATATCCTAAATCAATTTCAAAAGGGTCACAGCCACATGGCCGTTGTTGTTAAGTTAAAAGAAGATATTCGGGAAACTGCGGAAATTGCAAAAGCCATGCCTGGCATGTTAGAGATAAGCATTCATTCAAATACAAAACAAGGTCAAGCAGAGCTAAAAGGTAAATCTATTGACTCTGAATGGACATAAAGTTAAGAGTTGAAAGCACTTGTGGCATCTAAGTTTATTATATATTGTTTTCAGAAAATGGTGATCATTTTGATCAAAATGAGAAACTCGGTGTCTATATACATTCACCCTCTATAAATCCTGGTGGCACTGATACTCTAAGTTCAATAGTAAATAATACCAATTTGCCTGTGTTGTTGAAGAAAGGGGAAGGACACCAAGTGTATCTTTCTAAAGAAGAATTGAAGTCACTTCCCATTTTAGATGAAGAGATTGTGGGAATCATAACGCTAGAAGATGTTATGGAGGAACTTCTACAGGTCAGTATTTAGATGAAGTGAAGGAAATATTCTTATATACATATATGTGTTCATGCATTAGTCCACTGTTACAAGAATGGCTTCCTGATACTTAAATTTTCTTTTTGCAGGAGGAAATACTTGATGAGACTGATGAATGCGTTGATGTCCATAGCAAGTAATATCTCAGCAAGTTTATAATTGTCTTGCTTAAATGGAAAGTCTGATCTTGATACACCATCAAGGTGATTTGAACCCATGATTTACATTCTGTATGGAAGCCAACCTTATTGTCATTCAAACTAACCCTTTGGGGGCAACTTGTTTAGTGTTTCTTCTGATTTAAAAGGATCCTTTAAAAATGAAGAGGAAAGGGACAAGACAATATGGTCTATCAACCAAAGTAAAACCTATAAAAATCTTCCCCAAAATATCAAAAGATAAGGCCAAAAATCTTATGGACAAAGGAATCAGAATCACCATACGTTTGTTTCGGATAAGATAACTATGAGCAAGAAGAACATATATTCGTATTAGCATATGTGAAAAGATATAGCTTAAAAAGTTATGAACACTCTACTGTCTTTGCAAAATCTACCTCTTCAATTCTCAAAGCCTTCTCAATGGAGTCTAGGAATAACAGTAATTCACCCCACAACCAAGCAAAAACTGATAAACCATCCCCCAAAAACATGGAAGCTGCACGCCAATGCTAAGGGCTTTGGCGCCAGATCACCAGCCACCGTAAAAGAAAGTGCCAGTAACAACCCCAATAATGAAAAAGGTGATGACCATCTTCCGCAGGTTGTTTTGGAAAGAATAATAGTGAGAATCTTGCTGGCTGTTGGGGTTCCATTGGCTACTGGTATAGCATTGCTCAACTTATTTGGTGTGGTGAGGGAGCAGAAGTTATGGGATGTGCCATTGTGGCTTCCATTGTTGACAACTTTCTTAACTTTTGGGATGTCTGCACTTGGGATTGCTTATGGGGCGCTTTCTTCTAGCTGGGATGAAAAGAAGAGGGGTTCTGTGCTTGGACTTGAAGAAGTTAAGCAGAACTGGGTTGAGATGTGGAAAGAAGAAGATGAAGATATCTGAATAAGTAAAAGATTATGCAGAGGTCTAATAAACTACTATATGCATAAAAAATGATATTGTAATGTTTTTGGTTCTCTGTAGGTAACATTTTTCATTTTACTGTACACTTATGATGATTTCAATTGCAAAAATGTTTGATTGAAGAGGCTCAGACTCAGAAAATTTTGAAGCAACTAAGCCCATATAACCTGATCTCAGTAAAGATGTACTGCTAACATGCTTCTGATTTGGAAGAACACAACATAACCTTCAACGGGGACTCTACCAACCTTCTCAGATATCTTCTATATAAGAGATGCCTTTATCAATATTCCGTTTATACAAGTTTTGGTCAAATCGTTCCTCCTCACTTTTTAACTTAATCTATTATTTTATTTCCACATAGAGTTAAAAGAGTTCGAACGCGCATCCTGGCCTCTTCAGGTCTCTCAAAAAGCTCCCCTCTTCACCGTTCATGCTACCTTCAGGGGTTATTTAACTAACATGCTATCCAGGTAGCTGTCACGTAAGAACCCACTTGAAAAATAATCTCTATGTGGGGGATTGGCCGCCTTACATTCTCACGATAAGTAAAAGGCTGGACCTACACGATAGAATGACCTGACCTCAGATCTTCAAGAATCTAAATTTTAAATATTAACCTGAAAGAGACTGACAGTAGCACCATTTATCAGCTAACTGTCTAAATTCTCACCCCATATTAAAAGTAAATCTTGAAGAAGAAAAGGATGAATAAATGGGAAGGAAAGATGCTGGCTATCCTATAGAAAGCTTCAATTTGTGAAGTAGTGTTTGAAAATTTATAATGCAAGACAAGTCAGCCGACTTGATCGCAACGATTGCAGACATAGATGAAAAGAAACAGCATATTCTTGGAGCTGAAAAGGAGACCTAAACAAAGTTTTGTCAATAATGTGATATTTTTGTTCTTCTTGAAGATTTTTCAGTACCAGATTATGCACAATGGGTTCAAGATAATTTTTATTCCTTACTACCAAATCCACGCCAACAAACAAAAAAGAAGAATAACCCATTAGCCCACTGTAAATAAAACCTCACAGATTCTGTATAATTCAAGATTTCCTCAAGAATTTAGCAGATGACACAGGCGTTGGGATCTTCTTCTACACTTCTAACAAAATAATACTTGGGCATGTAAGGATCATCCCTTTTAGGCTCATCTTTTTTCTTATTATCTTCTGCCTTCTTCGGCTCTTCTTTCTTGGGCTCTTCCTTCTTCTTCTCTGGCTCTTTCGCCGGTCCAACTGATACTATCTCAGTGTGACATAGCTTCCTCAGTTTGCTCACTACACTTACTGGATCAATGTTTCCAACTACTGTCAGTTTCTTGTCCTTCATGTCCATTGCGATTGATTCAACCCCTGTAAAATCAAAACACAGAGCAACTCATATTAATCAATTTTGTTCATCTTTTGGCTTTACAGTACAGATCAAAGTTAACAACCAGTACTCTTAGTTCATTCCAAGCAGCCAAAAACAAAATAAAAAGAAAGAGTAAGAAAGAAAGAGAAGTTTAAATTCAATACCTGAAAGGCCAGAGACCGTCTTCATGGCTTTTTTCTTGATTTTGTCATCGTGTAGGTCCAATTTCAAGACAGCTTTCTGTGATAAAAACAAGATTGAAAACAATTAGAACCCTTAAACAAAACAGATTATAGTGCCTAAAAGATAGAGAACTTGGAGTACATGGAGAAAATACCCACCTTCATTATTATTTTCTTGACAGATCTAAACTGAACTGATTTGTAAAAGAAAGTTGCAGACCAGAACCCGAATTCTGAACGTTCACAATGATAAAAGAAGTATATTAGAATAGGAAGAAGAAGAAGAGGAAGAAGAGACGCAGGAGGAAGACAAGGCGAACTGCCTAGAGAAGGGCAAAAGCCTTAATTTATATTGAAAAAACTCGTCAAAGTCTACTCAGGTCAAGCTATGTTAAACAATATGGTCAAGAAACGCAACCGATTGTTGGACCCAGACACATTGAAGGACGAAGTATACATTGGCTCTACTATACTTTTTTGACGAAAAAGGTTCAATTTCTTGGCCAAAAAGTTGGTCATTTTTTAGGAATATCGGACAGATTATCTCCTTCCTGGAAGGAACTATTATCAGGCAAGAACTGTTCACTGCTGTCTACGTACTATCAAGGTTGACTGAATCTAGTCTTCGACGCAGACAAACAAGCCACAAAATCTTGCAATCTAAGCGTGTTTTCTCAATGAATTCGTCTCTTTCAATCACCTGTAGGGGCCAAAACAGTCAACTCAAGAAACATAAAAAATAGCTTCGCGTCGATGCTTTGAAGGCTGTAAAAATTAGAGATTCTCAACTTCTGCGCTGTGATTTCACATGGGGATCAGAGATGACAGTCTTGCCTCGCCCTCTTAATCTCAACTTAATTGAGTCCGTTGGGGCTAAGTATGGAGTAGAATATACGTAATATTCTGATTCTTGCAGCATTTTTCATGGCTCAAACAAAACCCCATTAAAGAAAAGGATGAAGTTCAACAGGCTCTATGTTGATGAATATCGGACCAATTCTGGGCATCTGAATTTGCAACGTACCCTTGGTATATTCACCATTCACCGATAATGAGAAACCCAGTATTATCCACTTTCTCAGGGTAGATTCAATTTCGAATTCAACCTAAACCAATGTCAATTCAAATTTAGTTTAAATCCAAAATAACCAATTAGAATTTGAGTTTCGATTGACTCAAATTGAAAAATACTACTAATAGTTGGAAAAGAAGAAGGATGAGCATAATTGTCAAAGAATGAGAACACAGTTGAAAAATGACTGATGCGTCTTTAAAGTAGGGTTGGATTCAGAATAAATCCAAATCAAAATGAGTTAAACTTGATTTTAACTCAGTTCACGATGAGTTGAATTTAAATTCAAAACTGAATAAGTTGAGCCAAGTTCTTTTACAAGCCTCTTGATGAACTCTTTAACGAATTTTTGATTTATCGAATCTTTTAATAAAATTTTTAATGAATTTTTTATTTATCGAATCATTAACAAGTTTTTTATTAATCTTTTAACAAGTTTTTTCTTAGATATATCATTAAAATAACAATATTTTAAAATATATTATTCAAAATAATATCGTTTTAATCGATTTAAAACAAATTTTTTTAAACTCATAAGTTTAATAAATCGAATCTTTTAAAATTCGAACTCAAATTCGAATTAGAGTTTTTAATTTGTATCCTACTCATTAAATGTCAAGTTCTACTATTTGGGGTCAAATACAAAGTCAAAGTTTTGAATGGATTTGTATATGTTCTTACCATTTTTGACCAGCGGTGGGCTAAGCCTTGAAATGCTAGTGTGAAAAAGAGCAACTACATCGTTATGTTTTTATGGGAAAAGTCCCACGACAGTTCCTGGTATCTTCTCCGACACCGTTTTGTAATTCCGCGTTGGAAAAAAGTACAGAAGTGCATCGATTTCACACGACTGTCCGCCCCAAACCAGTTTGGGCGGTCCTATCCTTACCAAGGAGAGCCTGTGTTTTTCATACTTGTCGGGCTCTGATCAGGCCAACCAAGTTTAAATCTAGATTTAAATTTAAATTAACATTTAATTAATATTAGATAATATTATATTATTTTAATTAAATTTTATATAATAAAATATGAGTTCGTCTTCAATATTTTACACTTTTATCTCGTACACAAGTTTAAATATAAACAAATTTCAATCAAAGTTAATTAAGTTTAATTTGATTGAATTTGAGATTAACTCGTTTGAAGCAAATTGAGTTAAACTCTTTAATTTATTAACATGTTAAATATCCAAAACGATATCGTTTTAATATATATTGAATAAAACAATATCATTTTAATTTATTTAAATCCAAATTTTTAAGCTCGTAAACGCAAATAAGTGCTAATCAGTATGATAATAAAATATTATTATAATATTTTATCATCTAATAAATTAAATAAGATAATAAAAAATAGATTACTTCTAACTAATAATTTTAATGGGCAACACAAATTTTTGTTCGACTAAAAATACATAAATATTATATAATTAATATTATTTACACCCCAAAAATGAAAATAAATTATATTTTTTTCGTTGATTTAAAAACTCGTTGTTTAGACTTTTATATTCAATTAAAAAAAAGTTTAAAACCCTAACTCTAACTTTAACCCGTTCTAAACTTATAATTGCGCCGGTTACAGTTGAAATTATAATTAGAATCCTATTAAAATGGTGCAATTCAAATTTAAATTGTATCATCTCGTATCACTTTGGATATGATATGATTCTTATTTAATCATATTATTATGATATGATTTTAGTTAGAATCAGATTATAATAGAGCGATTCCCGAGCAATTTCACTGAAAATCACATTGAACTTGTGTTATTCCAATAATATTTGAATAATTTTGTTGTAAGATCACCGATAATGAACATCAGCCAATAACTATTTTAAAATTTAAATTTTAAATCATTTTTTAAATTAGTTGTAAAATGTGAAATTTGGTTGCTATTTATATTATACTTTTTATACTTATTTATAAAAGCAAAAAATGACATATGCTGGAATTAGGCTCGTGAAACTTGATAACATTTATTTAAAGTAATTAAAACGATATTATTTTAAATAATATATATTAAAATAATCTTATTTTAGATATTTAAGATATTTGATAAATTAAATTAAATTAAATCAAATTTAAATTTGATTTATTTGAAATGAATTAAACTCATAAAAGCCAAATCCGACTAACTTCAGCTCGATTTTAATTTAGGTCAAATTCAGTCCATGGTGGCCACAAATTTACACTGTTCTCAATATGGACATGGGCTGCAGCTGCACCACCCAAGAAGCTGCCGATATCAGCATCTTCAATGCCGCCTTTGCGAGACTTGCAGGGCTTGTTTCTTGAACCTAAAACTTTCTGTAATTTTCAGAACTCTACGAGACTGCGCTCTTCCTTTGTCACACTCACAGATTCTTCCTTCATCTCAGTCTTCGGAGCCTGCGCAGCATCAGTCTTAGCGATAAGCTCTGGCTCGACATCTTCCTTCTATGGAGTGTGCAGTCAGTCTGATAGATCGGGCCAACCAAGTTTAAAGCTGGATTTAAATTTAAATTAATATTTATTAAAATATTAAATAATATATCACTTTAATACATTTTTATGTAATAAAATATATTCTATGCTCTCATTTAATATAAGTATTAGGCTCTGAGTTCAATCTGGTTGAATTGAAATTTCTTAGCTTGAACTCTGAGAGTTAAATTTGAGTTAAATTTAAAAAATTATATTTCAATTTTTATTGAATTAAATTTTATAATTTATATATTTATTAATTATCTAAGTAAATTTAAAATCAGACAATAAAATTTTATAAGCATAAATATAATATCTAAAATTTTAAAGAGATTATTAGTATCCAATATCAAACTTAAATTCGATTCGATATTAATCAAGTTGTTAAGCAATTTGGTTCATTTATACCCCTAATTATACCATCGATAGAGATAAGATTTAAGACAATAAAATTTTTTTGTTTGAATTATATCAAATAATAAATTATTATTTTTAAAGTCAAAAAATAACATTAAAAAATATAAATCAATAATAATGATTAAAGAATATATTTTTTAGTTTATAAAATATATGTTATTTTATAATTAAGATGGATTAGACCCCCTAAGATATAAAAACTTTTATGCTTTTCACCAACTTAAAAAATTTGTCACTTATACTCTTATATTCAATTTAAAAAAAAAAAAAAAAATCAAAACCTTAGCCTTAATTCTAACAAGTCATAAACTCATAATCGCATCGATTATTATTATATTAGGGTTAGAGTAATCCAAAATAGAGAGATTCAATTAAAATTATACCATTTTGATACCATTTTATTAGAATAACATCATTTTCAATGCAATTTTGATTAGAATTATGTCATAATAGTATAATTTCAATCAGAATACAGTGTGAATAGTCATTATCCCTATAGAAAAAAGGAAAAAGAAAGAGAGAGAGAGAAAGAATTGGGATAAAAAAAAAATGAAGAGAGGTTATCTTATATTAAAAAGTTTAAATTTTGTATGAGATTTATATTATTTTGAAATTTTCTATTGGCCAAACCACTTATTTGCACCCAAGGTTTCCCTAAATGACTTTTTACCTAAAAACTTTTTACCTAAAAACTTTTAAAAAACTAAATACTCATCTGTTAACTAAAATCAACGATTAAATTTAACTGATTAAAAAAATATTTTTATCATTTTGAGTAAAAATTAAAAAATGATAAATTAATTATATAAAATAATTAAAATATAAAATAATAATAATAAATAAAGATACAAATTTAAAAAGAGCAATTATCACCACTAATAGCATCATCAAAAACTTAACTAAGTGATAAAAAATGATTATTTGATTCGATTGATAATCGAATCTATCAATCTCGATGGTAGTGATTATCAAATCTAGCCACTAAACATTTGGTGGAGGTTATCAAACTTGATCGTCTTTGACATCATAGATGGTTGTAAACGGTCAACATACTTAAAATCGATCATTTTCGTCTATTTTCGATAACAGTGAAGGCCACAATTGAATTAAATAACCATTTTCGGCCATCTGATTATGTTTATAATGGTCATCATAGTCGACATTGGTGGTTATTTTTTTAAAAAAAGTATTTTATTTTTTAAAAATGTTATTAATTTTTTAAAATTATTATTATTATATTAATACTATTTGATATTAAATTTTATTTTAATATTAATAATATTATTATTTTTTTAGTAAAGAATATTTTAGTTATTTTATTAAAAATATTAATAAAAATAGAAAGAATTTAGTTTAAGGTGAGTATTTGATTTTTTAAAAATTTTGGGGCGTAAACTGTTCTTTAGGAAAACCTTGGGTGGGAACAGGTTGTTTGGCCCTTTGTATTTGATTTGCCACCTTTTGAGATAGGGATATCACAGAATGCAAAAGTCTCCATCGATCACCGCATATTTGCAACTGTGAGGGCAGGACGAAGCGACTAGAAAATATCCGAGAAAAGCAGAAATGAGAGGGGCCAGTGGCGCCACAGCGGTCGGTCCAAGTAAAAATATCTTAATCTATGACAATGTATGTGCTTCTTGCTGTGCTCGTGCGTGGGCGTGGCCCGTGGCCACCCACGACGAGGTCATCCACGCCTCTCTTCCATTCAGCTTTATCGCTTCTTGTCCCTTTCTCCCTAGCCCGGCTCTTCCCTTCACCTAAACCTACTTCTGTTCACAGACAACTGTATATATTTCATTGGTCGATTCACTGTTTTGTATCAAACTTTAACAAAACGATAACGTTTTAATCTTTAAATTCTAAAATTTTTCTGAGATTGAAAGTATTAAATTACGATTTTAAAAACAAGATAACATTCTCGGAAAGCTATCAAAAGCAGTTCAAAAGCTAGAGGACATTGCTGAGAAGCCTCTAAAACAGAAGAACATTGTTAAAAATAGGAGAACACGGATGAAGAGTCACCAAATTAGTGTTGAAAGATAAAAACACCTCGAACGAGAACAAAAATAAACAAAAAAACAATATTATAAAACTGTTAAAGTTTCCAAAAAGCCACTTAATGGTTTTAAAAATAGAAGCTCAACACGACAAAGAAAATAACAAGCAAAATTGGTTTAAAAATACTTATGATTTGAGTAATACCATTTTGATGATTTTTAAATAATATAAATATATAAGGCAAATTTAATGTAAAAAATTAGAATAAAAATATAATTTATTTATATTATTAACAATATAATTAATATTAATGGAAAATACTTAAAAAACAATCTAAGTATAATTTAAGAAATAAATATAATTTTGTGGCACTCAGCCTATGCTTAATCGATACGCTTTATTACAAATCCCATCAAGCCACGCTTTGATGTTTCTTTCTTTTGACGTGGCAGGCTCTCCTCTACCCGTCACGTGAGTGGCCATATAAAAGCTGAACCACTTCATCACCAAATCACATGTCATCGTAGTTTCAAAGCTAAAACCCTCAAAAATTGTTTATCTCATGGTATCCAAAAACCCGAACCCGGCTGAAGGATTCTACCTGGATCCGAATGGAATGGCCTTACCTGGACTCGGACCTTTTGCCACACCTACGGCAACGGCTGCCGTTCCGTCTGGGGTGTCCTCATCGGAAGATGCGTTAAAGAAGATCCGAAAACCCTATACAGTTACCAAGTCTAGAGAAAGCTGGACTGAACCCGAGCACGACAAGTTCCTTGAAGCGCTTCAGCTGTAATTGAACTCTTCTTTTATCTCTTTTAAACTAAACTCCTGGTTGTGTAATTTGCGTCTCTGTCTTTGGTTATTAGGGATTTGAAATGATTATTGTGGTTGGATGTTTTGTGTTTTCGTGTAAATTGGCTATGAATGATTGGGAGAAAATTAAGAAAGAAAATTCACAGTGCTTTGTTTTCTAAGAAATTAGTAGGGGAAATTAATAAAATGAATTTGTCTGAGATTTTAAATTTTGAGTTTATTTTTGTGGAAATTATGCAATATAATGAGGGCTCGCTGGCAAATATAGAGGCATCTTATGTTAGTTTTAAGAGCCGTGAAACCATAGAGAAGGTATGACAGTAAGTGCTTTTAAGTAGTCTATGCTGCATGATCCTCATGAATGAAGCATTTTATAAAAGAAAATTCTAAATGTTGTTTAAAAATTTCAGGATTACTGGGTTCTTTATTGATGGAGAGAGATTATTGTCTTGGAGAAAATCATTTAAGGTTGAAATTTGAATTGACTATTTGCAAAGACAGCCAATATTTTATATGAATTTGAGTACTTACTATTTTGCTTTTGTTCTCTGATTGTTCTTGTGTTCTTGTGATTGCGTTCAGCTTTGATCGTGACTGGAAAAAAATCGAAGCATTTGTTGGGTCGAAGACGGTCATTCAGGTACACTGAAGTCTGTAATTCCTTCATACTGGTGCCTATAAGAATTGGAAATATATAAGAATTGGAGGACTCCATTTTGCAGATTCGCAGTCATGCACAGAAGTACTTTCTAAAGGTTCAGAAGAATGGAACAGCTGAACATTTACCTCCTCCAAGACCGAAAAGGAAAGCTGCTCATCCTTATCCTCAAAAAGCCACAAAAAATGGTGAGAATGGTTAATTTTGATTTCTGAAGTCTGTTTAGTGGTCACTATGCTAATTTAATGTAATTCTATCTCAATATGACACTTTTTAACAGCTCCATTGCAATCGCAAGTCTCGGGTACCTTTCAATCAACTTCTGCTAAACTTGAACCAGGACATTTTCAAAGTCCTGATTCTTCTTCAATGCTTATGATTCCAGTGGCTAGTACTGCTTCATCTTCCTTGATAAATAATGTAAAAACAGTTGGTTTATCACACATGACAAAAGGTTACTTGATTTATGCTAATATCAATAACATCAACTTGATTTATGATAGCTCTATCTAAATTTAGGTTTTAGATTGTTTTAAATGTATCATGTGCTTTGTGGTGCCAGCAGTGGGAAATAACCGAAGTAGTTCCACTGAGAGTACTCCAAAAACACGAGCCATGGGGGAAATGACCGATCAAGGGAATCATGGTCATTTACGAGGTGATACATTCAACTTTAGCTTTACGCTTATGGTACTTACGAATCATCCATACCCTTATTCTCTTTTTTTTCATTAGCACTTACAATAACCTTTTCATCGATACAGTCCTGCCTGACTTTGTGCAAGTATACAGCTTCATTGGCAGTGTCTTTGATCCAAATGTTTCTGGTCATTTGCAGAAACTTAAAAAGATGAATCCCATAGATGTTGAAACGGTATATTACAATTTATTTCTTAATCCAAGTCAATCATTTTGGCTTTAGTTTGATGTTCTAACGCTCTACATTGCAATGACTGAATATTTACTTTCCTGTCCGGCTTCTACTCAGGTGTTGTTGTTGATGAGAAACCTCTCAATAAATTTGACGAGCCCTGATTTTGAGGATCACGTAAGTGTCCATTCCAACTTGTTACTTATTTTTTAATAGTTCCGCCATTGGGCTTGTGTTTTATATTCAGGATCGAGATCTTTGGATTGAATCACAATGAAAAATTAGCTACTGTATTTTTGTTAATGGGTTCTCATTTTTTCCCTCTTTGAATTGATGCAGAGAAGGCTGCTTTCATCCTATGAAACTAAGACAGAGTCAGAGACAGTCAACTATGGTGGTGCAAAAAATGACCTTATCAATGTTGGACGCCGCAAAAATGTTGCATAGTTTCAGTAGGTGACTAGAATAAATGAGATTTAACTAGATCATATATACCTGTACTTTCCTTGTTTTTTCGTTTTACCAATACTTGCTTTCATTTCCTGATTTGCAGAACTCGGTATCCAAGAGCTTCAACTGGGTATCATTGGTGTATCCAGTTGGTCCGACCTTTGGCTGCACTAACAATATACTCACCTGCAGTATCAGGTTTGTGTATATATTAAAAGAAATATGCAATAGAAATCGTAACCGAGGAGTGTATAGTTCAAGGTGTTTTATGAAGATTATTTTGGAAGTGATGTATTATTATTGTGTATTGCAGTTTTGACTCATTTATTTTTGATGATATTCTTCGTAATTCTGTAATGTAGATGCATTGTTGTGTATATTTCTTGTAATCTTTCTCTAGGGCAAGCATGTCATGTGTGGTAGAATGTAATTGTTATTGAATATTTTTGGTTGAAAGGTTATTTATATGGGGGTAACCTTTTTACCTCTATATTTGGTAATATTACAACAATGAACCTTGGGAGATCCTGAAAGCTAATAGTTGAGATTGAAGAGTCGAAAATCATATAAATCTCCCATTATAATCTCATACCTTTTCATTGTGGAATTCAAATTATATACAACATTATTTTCTCTCTGATGACCATTGCCGGGCAAGCCTAATCGAATATTGTGCAAGGAAAAGTAATTTAATTATAAAATATAATTATATTTTTTCAGGTTTTGCGAGTATCCAACCATGCATGATATTTGCATTATAAGTATTTGTTAAAATGACAAATTTTAATGTAAATCACACTTAAACAATATATCTATTACGAGTGTCAAAGAATTGTACTAAAAAATTGTCAAAATCTTCTAAAAATTTGCATTTTTAACATGTTTAAAAGTTTTGAAAAATTGGCATGACACGTGTGAAGCCCAAATCATATTCGGTGACATAAAATCGTGTCTATGAAACCACAAATCTGTCTTTTTGAATCTTCAAATTTTTTCACATGATATTTTAGATTTTTTATAACATGATTCTAACTACAAATATCATTAAACTTTAGATATAAGAATCAATTTTGAGCCAAAAACGTTACTTGAAACTTCAACCCAAATTTTAAAGTAAAATTGCTTCAAATAGTTAATTTCTTTCTACTATAATATATTCACTATAAAATACAACTATTTAGTCATCATTTTAAGTAATTTTAGTAGTTGAAAAAAATTTAAAAATCGTTTAAAATCATTAACAGAACTGAACATTTTTAGTATGCACGAATTTCGTTAATTATAGGTGCTCAGTATGCATGATCCAATAAAAAAATTATTGATTCGACAAGTATAGTAGCACGAGTCTTATGTGTGGGTGGATATGCAGATTTTTTATTAGATCCTAAAAACAGAAAAAACAAAAGGGAAAAAAATTGGATTTTGTACTTAAATTTTGATTATTTAAATTTAATTTCCCCATAACTGAGCAAGAAGAACAAACAGTGGCAAGTATGCAGCACTGATAGGTCATGAAATATATTCATTCCTTTATCTATGTATTTTTGGTAAAATCCGGACTCAAAAGTGCATGTACAATATCCAACATAGTCTATCTCAGTTTAAGTTGCAGTAAAAAATAAGGAAGTCAAAATATCTATGTTTGCCAGAGGGATTAACATCCATGATAAAGTTGAATTCATCAAGCACATCTATGTAAAACCAAATAGTCTATTTTCCATACCAAAATCCCATGCCTACCTGTTTGCCGAAGATTTCTGAATTGCGACCATGACCGGCCAAAGCAAGAGGATGTGCCTGGCTTGATCTTACTTCCATCTCAAAAAGCCTATTGTACGTTGCTACCTTTTCACTGATTCCACCAGCAATATGATCTGAAAACACCACATATAAAAAACAATATATCAAGACTCATTATTATCAAAATTGAATTCCAAAGAGTGGTAACAGATCGAACATAAAATAATTTGGAAACTCAGTAGAGCATGTTCTACCTGCAATTGGCATGTCAAGGCCCTGTAAGTGTTGTTGCCCATAACACAATGGAAGATTTTGAGTTGGGTATAGTACCTCCTGAGTATAGCAATTTATTTCATTACTGGAATGAGGAGAAGGTGAACCTCTTGGCAGTAGACAAACTTGGTGAGGCGATTTGCTTGGAATTGGCATCTGCTGTAGTGGTGGGCTATGGATAGGATGAGCAAACCTCCTTAGATCAGCTTGCATATTTATAGGAAACAGATGGAGCGGTTGTGGCTTGTAAAGATAGGTCTTTGAATTTGAATCTAAGGGCCTTGTCTTATGATTCATATGAACTTCTTGAGCATCTGCAGATCTGAAAAATGCCTTCACTGGATTTATCTGGTGTTGGCCAAATGATGAAAAAGATTGCTGGCTTAGCATACTTCGATAAGAAGTTGCCAAACCCGTCACATCGTAAGAATCAAAAATAGGACCATCCAAAGCAAGTTGAGTATATATTTCCTCACCACGGGTGAGACTAAGAGCTTCTAGCTCATCAGCATTATCAACCTGGGGATTCGAGGTAAACAAATCTGATTTAACTGAACCACTATCAGCTGGAAATGTGGTGTCCTGTGGAAATATGAAGTCATCTACTGTAATCAAACTGTCCTCGTCTGGTAAACAAATTTCATCTATTGTATCAGCACTTTCATCAAAGCCACTGACAGGACTGAGCTTGGACTCTGACTCACTTCCAAGGTTATATCTTATATTGGTCTGGCTACCATCAGAGATTGATACTGGAGAGTGTGCCCGAATGTCTGCACATTCTGTTGTTTGCGCATCCTTAGCAAAGCCTGTTCAAATTTTGGTTAATGAGTCAGATTTTTTTTTAAATTCCAAATATTTCTTTAAATGTTAAGCATGGTACCGTTATCTCCAATTTCAGGAACGAGGAATTTATCCAAGGACCCCATGTTTGGCTTTGAAAATGTTTCGATATCTGTTTGGTCTGGCTCCTCTAGAAAAGATAGAAGTTGCCGAGATGCACCATACTCAGCAACCGAATTTGGCTGCCTGCCCTTTCTATCATAAGGTTGGCAGCCTTTAACAGAGTGATGCTGAGTTAAATAATATTCATTTAGCTCGAATGGCATGGATACTTCAAAATCTTCACCAGTACGAACTCCTGAAGGCACATTTGGTGTATAACAATTGTACAGTTGCTCGGAGATTCCATTGGTATCAGAAGTGGAGGTAGATGCAATAAGCTTGGGAGCAAGTTCATATCCTCCGGAAGATAGATTTGTGGAGTTGTGCCTCGCAAGTTTCTCATTCCACACTGTACCCCCTTCCAGTTCCTTTGATGATATGTAGCCAGGCTTGGTCTCTATGGAAAATAAGGAAAACATTAGTTTTAGCTTCTCTGCAGAACTGAGCTTATTTGATACTTCAGTTTTTTTTTTTTTTGCATAAAATACATAGTTTAAAACTTTAAGAACTTCTACACTACGATATATGGTGCAAGCATACCTTCAAGAAATTGATGAGCAGAATCAGAAGAATGAAAACTGTAGCCCTCCATGTGATCTCTCCTAACATCACAGGGCTGATGAGGCCATAAGAAAAAGGACATCAAACATATATTTATATGATCGGTTAGAGGCTCCATGTTGTATTAACTAAAAGTTTGAAGAGAAATGATGGTTCAGGTGGTTAGCATGCATTAAAAAAAGTAATAATTTAAAGTTAGTAAGTAGAGATTATAAGATTTACAGCTAACTGTGTGCCTCAGATTTCCAACCAGGATAGTAGCCAATTACCTCTGATATTGAGGAATTGATCAAGGATTTCGTCCCAAAATTTGGGCTTTTATTAACCAGGGGAGGTAGATTTTCAGCAGAACTTTGTGCATTAAAATCAAGCCTAGCAGGATCATTCACCGGAGATAGAGATGTCGCATTCTCATCTGGTTGAGTGTGTTTGATCACAGGACTTTTAAAGTTCCCAGAAGCCTCAAGGGTTTCAGCAACCTCTGGATCCAAGTTCTCTTTATACTCATCACACATTTTATTTTGCTTCACTTGTAAAGTTCTATGTTGTTCCTTTCTCATCAGCTCAAACATTTCTAAATGAAGGTATCCATGTTACCATCAAAAGATCAGTTTATCATTAAACCTTTTACTTACATGTTGGGTCAATGTAACCATTAAGGCAAGAATGCAAGTCTGTAATTACAATGGGATTTAACGAGATTTTACCTTTTCTCCTTCTTTCATCCCCAGCTCTATTCAAATTCAAAAGGTCAGAAGAACCAAATGTCTCATTGTTATTAAGATCTTCACTCTCTGTCGTAGAATAAACTTTGTCCTGAAAAGATAACAAATTCTGATAATGAACCATAGTTCTTTGGTAAAACTTTTCAACTATGGATTTCCTTGTATTCTGGACCAAAAAGGACAATGAGCATTATCCAAATTTATTTGTAATCACACCATCTGAAGCTGTGAATATTCCACTACATCAGTACTGGACAAAAGATATTTTGTATTCTCAATACCTTACAGCGATGTGGAGGCTGATATGCTGCATTACTCCTGTTAAGTAGATGATAACCTTTGCCTTGAACCAGTGAAGCAGAATCTCCAGAAATACTAGATACCCTAGGAAAAGCGCCACTTCCTAAAAGTCCATGTTCAGGATTTGGGCTTGAATGTCTAGATAGGTGTCCATGAAATCTTCTAGAATCTGCATTGAATTTTGAATGTTTTAACATACCACAATCTTTCAAACAAATTTACCTCTCATTATGAATCTATCCACAAGGTTATAAGCATGAGTTGATAACATGCTAAGTTAATAACTTTGAACCACCTAAAGGCACATTATTCTCCTAGAAGTTACATTACACACTGAATTATGGTGTTCAACACTGCACCACTACCAGTAGTACAATCTTAATCTGAAGGTCAATTGTTGGAGCACAGACTCCAATTAAATGATGTTTTACAATATTGCTAACATTAGACTTTTGAGCCTTTTACCAGTGCCTTCTACAACAAAATCAATCCTAAACATTTAGTCAGCTCCTTCAGGGTTTGATTACAAGAGAGAATTATAATGCCAGAAGAATGACTTAGGTTAATATAGACCAATATGAATTTCCTTTTTCAACTTTTTTAACAGCCTGATGTGCATGAAACAACACCTTTAATGACAGAGTGAGTTCATATAAAAAAAAAAAAAGGGTAAATCTGGCCAATCAACACAAATTACTATATTAGTGTTGCCTTAATGACTTCTCACCACTAAAACCTTTGTTAATCGGCTAATTTCAACTTCATGGTTATTCCAACCACATAGAACACCTTATTCATTTACACAGTGAATTACTCTCAAAATTCTTTATTCTCCAACTTATTGGGAGGTATTGACTGTGATTGATTCAAATACAATATAAAGCCATGAACAATATTAAAGTGCAGATATTACTCAAAACAGGATTCATGATGCCATGGTATTAGCATCAAAAGAAAACTAATATATCAATACAAACTTGCGAGGTTAAAGTCAAGATAAATAATTAAGTGAATAAATTAATTCCATACCTGAACCTTGGCATGGATGAAATAATCCGATCCTAGAATCAGGAATTTCCCTGTAACAAAAAATTTGAAAGAAAATCAAACAAAGGATAATATATTACAGCATAAATGTCAATCCTAGCTATTGTTATCACTTTCTTACCCTAAAATTGATTGGTCAAACCCACAAGGTAAACTTTTGCAACTATCCAGCTCAGATAAAGAAAGGAGAAAGTTTCTGGTATATGATTGTTTTGGTTCTCTGAACAACAAAACAAGATCAATTCAAACATTGTCAAAAAAAAAAAAAAAAAAAAGAGGGATATTCTTTTTGATAGCTAATTTGCCCTAATTTACAACATCGATTTCAGTTCTAACTCTTTTCCTCACAGAATTACTCTCCAATTTAACCTGGTACACCTATTTGACAGTTAATAAGGTGAATTTTCACAAACTTTGTATAAGCCATAAAAATAATATTTTCCCTCCCCTACCATTTTCTTAGCGACCAAACACGTAACCATAACTTAAAAATATAAAATTCAAACAGAACTCAGTTACAACCTGAAAACAGCAACCATCAAAATAGATTACAAAAACATGTTTTTAAACCTTTACACATGAAACTCGGCAGTATCATGATTTCATTCAACAGTGCCAGTGAACATTGATCCTGACTCTTTGATCATCATTCTTTCATTTCTATAAAAGCAAAGCTATCGTGTCTAACTTTGCTTGTAAGTAAAAAATTTAGCAGATCAAAATTAAATCACCTAAAACATGCCAAACTTTCTGCGTGAATATAAATTCTAATCATTACGATATTTATGCGGAGGATGAACTCGTTTTTGTGATCAAACAGGAAGCACGAACAAAGTGGAGAATCAATCTCTTACTACTAAATTAAAAAAAAAAAAAGAAATCTCCGGAAAGCGACTGCAGTGTAAGGAGTTTAACTTCTCACAGCAATTTTTGGTACGAAAACAAAAACATAATTTCATTTTAATCCGTTTCTATAACTTTCTCAGCAATCAAACAGGTAAGTTTAAAAATAACTTCAAAAAATTGTCCCGAACTGAAATATAAACAACTATAATAGACTTCGAATATTTACTTAAGAAAATGTGGAATGTCATCGTCTGACTTTGACTGATCCAGTAAAATCTGATCCTCACTTGCTGATCTCATTTTCTGCTGAAAAATACACGCCATAAAAACAAGGCGACTTCACTTGTAAGTCCACAATTTAACAAATTAAAGTTTCAAATCATCAAACAAACGCCGTACATCATTTCTAGTTTCTATAAGCCCTAACGTAGAGTAAGATTTAACTGGCTTTGTATAATCAAAGCTTCTGCAAAAGACAAAATGGAGAAAGTAAAACTTAAGTAGAAGAATTTTCTCGGAAAGTCGGTGAGAAAAAGTGTAGGATATCTATGTAATTATGTGAAGAATTGAGAGTTGAATGAAGTATAGAAAGAGACGGAGGGGGTTCGCAGAGAAGGACCACCTCCTTGTGCTGTGGGTGAAATGGTCATTCTGCCAGAATGGCAGTTGGAGTCTATATATAGGAAGAAGTAGGAGCGCTAATTTGGGTGGAGTATCCCTCCAGCTATTTTAGTTAAAATTTGCAGAAATTTAATTTTGCTTAAGGAGGATTTGGATTAAATTCGATCTGAATTAAATTTAAATGAGACTCAATTTAAGATTGGTTAAAAAATTATTTTAAATAATCAAATATAAAAAAGTAAAATATAATTTTATTTGTATCTTTTTCATGTTTACAAAATTAATCCAAATTTTATATATATCCAAACATATATTGTAGACTTATATGTGTAAATTTTATTAATTTCATATCATACAATAATTTATCATGGTGTTGTCCAGTATTAATGTCTAAATTTTAAATTATTTTATATCGGTCAAAAGATTTATTCCTATTCAAATTTCTTTCAATAATAAAATCTTATTTATCAACTTTTTAAAATACGAACATTTACTCGTAAAATATTTTTCATTCAATTTTATTAATATTTTTAATAAAATAAATAAAATACCCTAAAAAATAAAATAATATTTACATATGACAATAATAATAAAATAAACTCAAAAGTATTATAAATATAAATTAAGTATAGAATTAAAAAACAATCATCATTGTTAATTACATCAATGATGATTATAATCGTCAAAATTGAATTAAGTAATTGAAAAAAATTATCTGATTCATAAGATGATTAGATCGAATTACTTAATTTTTTATAGAGATAATCAAATATTATTGTTTCTAATAAATAGATGGCTTTTTTTGATTACCTATTCGATCTTTAACAGTCATTATCAATTTTTTTTCTGATTTTATTATTTTTTATAATCTATATTTATATTAATATTATAATAGTATTTTAAACATTTTTTTTATAAAAATTTTTTTATTAAAAATAAAAATATCATTTTTATCGTAATATTTGATAATTAATTGTTAAATTTAACAATTAATTTTGAATCACAACTGAATATTTAAATTTTAAAAAATTGAGGATAATTTGGTCTTTTTAGAGAAATTTTTAACAGGATTAAACTCGTTCGGCCTTTTATGATCATCAGTACCTAGAAAACTTAGGTGGGTTTTGGAAGCCCATTTAAATATCTTTAGCCCGATAAAATTGCAGTAGTCTCCAATTAGCGGGACCGAAGTAACCTGTATAAATTGACAATCGGTACGCTAGGGTTCACCTCCTGCGGCCCCGAAAGTAGCTCGACATTTATCTTGCGGCTGCCGCTACAAAACAGCCAGACAGAAAGGGTTTATCATATTTACACACTTCGCAGCCATGGTGACTATTTCTGTCTCTGAGCAGTGTTGGTGCAGTCTAATTAATGGTTAATATGTTTAACGATTTTCTTCGTTTTATGTTCAGATTATTCCAGAGAAGAACCGTAAAGAAATCTGCAAATACCTCTTCCAAGGTCCGTCTCTTAAATCATGAGTTCCTTTTTTTGTTATAAATGTGTGCAGATCTTATGCTTTCTGTAATAGCACTTAGGGTCAAACGATCGTGTGTGTCTCCCTACATTGATTTCCAAATAAGTTACGGGAATGCTAACTCTGGTTGGTTTCCGAGGAAACAACTTAAAGTTTCGTTTCTTTGTTTTAAATTGTTTCTGAATGGTAGAAAACTTGAATCAACCCCATATTATGGTTTAGCTCAACTAATTAATTTGCTTTTATTGGAATTTCTGGTTACTGCTGGATTAATGTATTGCAAATTTAACCTAGCACTTTTAATTATATTATCATATAGATAAATTTTTGCTTTAAATATTGTCAAAAATGTTATTTATAATGGCATTTTACGTCATAAGCATGAAGTCCTCTCATCAACCTTTTTTTAACTGAACCGAACGTCTACCCGGTGAAGTTGTTTGACTGGTGGTTGGAGTGGATAATTGATTAAAAATAATATTCAAATGAATTTTGTATAATTAGTCATAACATATATAATCTGAATTATTTTAACATAAAAGTAAAGTTAGTTCGAGGGTATACATGCTTAAAACTGATAGACAAGGTATTGGGTTGATAGATAAGGTATAGATAAGTAACTTTTTGCCTTAAATAGTGTCAATAATGTTATTTATAATGGCATTTTATGTGATGGGCTTGACATCCAACCACTTGTGAAGGGGCTTGACTGGTGGGTGGACGATTAATTGTTTAAAAATAATATTGAAATGAATTTTATATAATTAATCATTAAATATATAACTTAAATTATTTTAACTTAAAACAAAAGTTAGTTTGGAGGTATATATGGTTAAAATTCAAAATAATATTGAAATTAAAATTTTTTTTACTGGGTCAAACTGGTTCAACCGTTTAGACCTGCTAGTTCAATCCGGTCCAACCCTTTTGGTCTGAAAACATGTATGCCTAGTAAGATGTATGCTGAATAAGATGTTGTAAAACCCTTTTGGTCCACAGAGGGAGTCTGTTGTGCAAAGAAGGATTATAATCTCGCCAAGCATCCAGAGATTGATGTTCCCAACCTGCAAGTGATTAAGCTAATGCAGAGCTTCAAATCCAGGGAGTATGTGCGGGAGACATTCGCTTGGATGCACTACTACTGGTATCTTACCAATGATGGAATTGAGTTTTTGAGAACTTACCTCAATCTTCCGTCAGAAATTGTGCCTGCCACCTTGAAGAAATCTGCAAAGCCTGTTGGTCGCCCTATGGGTGGCCCTCCTGGTGATCGTCCAAGGTATTTTTTCTATTACTTTTTTTTTTTTTGGGTTTTAATCATGTCTCTGTTGAAGTGGTTTTACATTTTTCAGTGGTAATGTGATTGAAAATATTTTAATTTTTTAATCCTTAGGGGCCCACCTCGCTTTGAGGGAGACCGTCCAAGGTTTGGTGATCGTGAAGGATACCGTGGAGGTCCCCGTGGTGGTGATTTTGGTGGTGAGAAAGGAGGAGCCCCAGCAGATTTCCAGCCATCCTTCAGGGTAATATCTCTTTCTCACCTCTTGATTAGTTTGGATTTGGTTAATGAATCAGATTTCATTTTCTTATTTAATCATTCTCCATATTATACACTAGTGGATGAACAATCAAAATCTTTAAAATCAACTCGAGCAAGTACCTAAAAGGCCATTGTCTTATTTTGTTTTGCAACTAATATTCTTATAGGACTACATAGGCACGAATTTTATAAATTCAAGAGGATCATGTTTTGAGATGATTCTGTGGTACCTCAAGAAAAGGAATTGGTGTAGTGATTAGGATGGAATTTTTTTGTACTGGTTGCTATTTTACTTTTAATTATGATTTCTTTTCAATATTGCATTCTACTGTGAATGTGCTTGATGGGTCTTGCGCAATATAAGATGAAGATTGATGACCAACCTGAATTCTATCTGGTATGCATGAGAAAATTGTGGAGATGATTAAAAGTAGTGGAGTCTAGTTGGAGAAAAGGTTGCTTTAGTAACATAGATGTTTGGTTCTTATATGCAGAGAAAAAATTATCAAGCATCCAGATTACATTGTTGACTCTGCCCCTTAATTGATTTAGTTATCATTCTTTGCTTTGGCTTTTCTGGATAGCCGTCTTATTGACCATATACATTACTATCTGACATTAATTGCTGGTTCGGCCCTGCAGGGTGCTGGTGTAAGGCCTAGCTTTGGTCGTGGAGGTGGAGGATATGGTGCAGCTCCGTCAGGTTCGGGCTTTCCCTGAAGTGATGCCTGTTAATTTACTTTATCTTTTTTGCAGTATTTGTGTGTCATGTCTAAAATTAGATCTTATGCCATTGTTGAATTTTTCTACAGCCTTTTGTAAGCTTTAAAGTAGATTATTAAGAGCTTATTATGAGATCTTTGATCTTGTCCAATCTGATCTTTGATAGAAGTGGAACTTTACCGTATTTCATCATGTCGTTCCGGGGGTAATTTGATGTGTGCATTATTTGCCTGCTATTAAATACATGAATTATTCATTTGATGCCTAAAGTTGAATTCGAATTGAGTTGAATTCGAATTTGATTTAACTTTATAGGAATTGAGCCTAAGCTGAAGCCGAAGTTTGGGCTTATTGATCTCAGTTTGATAAATATATCAAATAGTAAAAATAATGTCGTTTTAATACATATTAGTTAAAATGATGTCATTTTAATCGATTTGTTTAATTTGATTTTGTTTGAGATTTATTCAAATTGAGTTTAAGTTTGATTTAAAATTAATTCAGTTTGAATTTAATTATAATTGTGCATGTTGTAGGCATTGAAGAATTTTTTTTATAATTTTATTTTTAGAATAAAACAACTGCATATTTAAACAAAAAAGTTGACATGGTATGCTACTATTAGGATGTAGTGTTATGAATGCGTTAGGAAATAAAAATAAGGTCAAAAGACTAATTTCCACTCAAGTTTTATTCCAAGGAAAATTTTCACTTTATAGTTTTTAGAAAGTGAAACATTTATTTTTTAATTATTTTTTATTTAATTTTATTAATATTTTTTAAAAAATAAAAATATATAAAAATAAAATTATAAAACAATATTTAAATATAAAAAATTTAAAAAATTTTAAAAAATTGAATTTTAAAATTAAAAATAATCATTATCATCGATTATTTTTTAAAACAATCAAATTTAATTATTTTATCAATTACATTTATTAAGAATAATTAATAGAAACAAAAACAAATTAAATTTAATTGTTCTTAAAATTAATTAGTTAATTTTGACAATCACTATTAACAAAAGTGAAAATAATTATTTTTGATTTTTATATTTATATATTTTTAAAAATTTTAATTTAAAAATATTTAAATAATATTTTATATTTTTATAAATTTTATTTTATTTTTTATTACAATTTAACGTTAATTTTTATTAATGAATAAATTTTTTAATTTTTAAAAATTAAGGACAAAAAAGTAAAATCTTGAGTCAAAATATGTCCATTGGCTAAAAATAATCCAAAACCTTAAAAAATAGGCCAAAGGGCACGTTATTAGTTTGGTCCCAAATCAAATTCTCATTTGTCAAGTTTAAAAAACTTTAAAATCTTATTCATTCACTATTAAATCTAGTTGTCAATAGTAGTTAAAGAGTAATTTTATTATTTTTTAATTAAAATTTATAAAATATAAAAAATATTTAAATATATTAAAATTATTAAAAATATTTAAAATTTTTATAAAATTATAAAAAATAAAAACCAATCACCATCACCGTGTTGACGACTGTGGTCGCAGCAATAACACCAAGTGACCGTTTTGACTAATTCCAAAGGGAAAATCTAGCCTCCCAAAAGGGTCGGAGATGGCTAGCTTTAACCCTAATAACTGTTTCCGGCCATAATTTCAAACAAAAGTAATCAAATTTAACTTTCTTTATTGATTCAAAAAATCAAATTTGATCATCTCTGTCGATTCGAGAGATCAAATCTGACCTTTTTTAAAACCAAATGATCGAAACAATCAATTGATATTATTAAATTTAACCATTGCTATCGGCAAAACGACGGTGATTGATTTTTATTTTTTATAATTTAAATATTTTTTATACTTTTATAAAAATTTATAATATATTTTTATATATATTTAACTATTATTTTATAATTTTATTATTAAAAATATTTTTATCAAGTTAATAAAATTGAATAAAAATTTATTGAAGAGTGAATTTTTGAATTTTAAAAAATTAAAAGGTAAGACTTTGTTTCTAGCCCAAACTATGGTCCTTTGGCGCAACAAATATTCAACTGCTAAATTCATTCTTGTGACGATGTGAATTAATATTTAACGTCAATGTTATTTAATTAGTAACGAAAGACAACAGACGAGGAGACACCGACAAAAGACACCAAGGACCTACTTATGCCCTTGAGTTTGACCAGACACATCTCCAATGACTCATCGGACCCAAATGCAGAAGAATAACACTATTGCACACACACTAAGAAAGACTAGTCAACCTCCTCCATCTTGCTCTCCTCGGCACCGTCTTCCTCCAGAGCCGGCATGTCAGTGTCCTCATCGGCAGTCTCATCCTCATCGATGCTGAGACCCAATTTCAACATCCTATGAATCCTAGAGGCGAAAGTGTTTGGGTCATCAAGGCTGAACCCCGAGGTCAATAGAGCAGTCTCGAACAGCAGCATCACTAGATCCTTAACGGACTTGTCATTCTTGTCGGCCTCGGCTCTCTTTCTGAGTTCCTCCATGATCCCGTTGTCAGGGTTAATCTCCATTGTCTTCTTGCTTGACATGTACGAACCCATGCTGTTGTCCCTCAAGGCTTGAGCCTTCATGATCCTCTCCATGTTAGCACTCCAACCATACTCTCCGGTCACCAAACAGCAAGGGGAGTCGACTATTCTGTCAGACACAACCACCTTCTCAACTTTATCGCCCAAGATATCCTTGATTGTCTTGCAGAGGTTTTCAAAAGACGACTTCTTTTCCTCTTTCTTCTTTTTCTCTTCCTCGGTCTCATCCTCAAGTTTCAATCCTTCCTTTGTAGCTGAAACCAGCTTCTTGCCGTCGTACTCCTTTAGCTGACCAACTGCATATTCATCAATGGCGTCGACCATGAAGAGGACTTCATAGCCCTTCTTCTTGAGTCGCTCCAAGAATGGGGAATTCTCCACGGCCTTCTTGCTTTCACCAGTAATGTAGTAGATGTCCTTCTGACCTTCTTTCATCCTGGTGACATAATCCTTCAAACTTGTCAACTCATCACCACTCTTGGTTGAGTGGTACCTGAGCAGGTCAGCCAACTTGGCTCTATTTTGGCTGTCTTCATGGATACCCAACTTCAAATTCTTTGAGAATGCCTCATAGAACTTGTTATAATCTTCCTTATTCTCCGCAATCTCGTTAAACATTTCAATGCATTTCTTCACAAGGTTCTTCCTGATTACCTTGAGAATTTTGTTCTGTTGAAGCATCTCACGAGAGATGTTCAGGGGCAAGTCATCAGAATCAACAACACCCTTGACAAACCCAAGAAACTCAGGGATAAGCTCCTCACAGTTGTCCATAATAAACACCCTCCTGACATAGAGCTTGATGTTGTTCATCTTCTTGCGGGTGTCAAAGAGATCAAATGGTGCCCTTTTAGGGACAAAGAGAATGGCCTTAAATTCAAGCTGACCCTCAACAGAGAAATGCTTGACAGCAAGGTGCTCTTCCCAGTCATTGGTCAAGCTCTTGTAGAAGGCAGCATATTCCTCCTTGGTGATCTCTTCTGGCTTCCGCAACCAGATGGGTTTCTGCTTGTTGATTAGCTGCCACTCATGAGAAACCTCCTTAATCTTTTTCTTCTTTGATTTGGTGTCTTTCTCTTCATCAACGTCTTCAACAGCACCTTCTTCCTCCTTCTTAGGTTCATCATCTTCGTCGTCACTGATTTCTTTCTCGGTTGTTTTCTCAGTCCAGAGGTAGATGGGGTAGCTAATAAATTCAGAGTGCTTCTTCACAAGATCCTTAATTCTCCGCTCTTCCAAGTATTCAAGCTGGAAAAACATATTTGTAAAAAAATTACGTCAATAATCAATCTCATAATAAACATCTAGATGTACAAGTTAATTATTAAAACTATGGTTTTACCTGATCCTCTTTGAGAAAGAGAGTCATCTTGGTACCCCTGCCAAGTGGCTCTCCACTAACGTCCCTTGTAACAGTGAAGGAGCCACCAGCTTGTGATTCCCAAATATACTGCTCATCGTCATTGTGCTTTGTTGTGACAATAACCTTCTCTGCAACAAGGTAAGCGGAGTAGAAACCGACGCCAAATTGACCGATCATGGACACGTCCGCCCCAGCCTGTAAAGCTTCCATAAACTCCTTGGTTCCAGATCTCGCAATTGTACCCAAATTATTCACCAAGTCTACACAAATCAAGTAAGAGAGTCAATATAACTTCCAAAGCCCGATAAACAAATCACCTTTCTCTGCAAAAATGTAATCCATTTCTAAAGCCTCAATAAAAATCTATGAAGCACAGTCGATTATATTGATTCTAAACATTCATTTCCGTGAAATTTAAAAGTTCTTCGATATTTTCATAAATAGAGCAAGCCATATGGTTGAGTATAATTTAACACCAAATTAAACTGCTAATGGTAATGCTCACATATAAAACAAAAACATAATCTTCTAAGAGAACCAGAAAAACACATAAAAGAAAGGTTAAAAAGTTTAATCACCTGCTTTGGTCATCCCGATGCCGCTGTCAATTATAGAGAGCGTCTTGTTGGCCTTGTCAGGCACGAGTCTAATGAACAACTCTGGTTGAGCATCGAGCTTGCTCTTATCAGTCAAGCTCTCAAATCGGATCTTGTCCAAGGCCTATAGCATCACAAAATCCACAACGTCATCAGCCTCAAAAGTCAAAAACACTAATCAACAGAAAAATCGAAAAAATAGAACGCGAACTTTAAAATCTAAGCAGAGAGATCAGACACATACATCAGAAGAATTACTGATGAGTTCACGAAGGAAGATCTCCTTGTTGCTGTAGAATGTATTGATGATCAAACTCAACAGCTGATTGATCTCTGCCTGGAACGCGAAGGTCTCAGCGTCCGCCATTGCTCCGCACGAAACAAAGAATAATAATAAGATTTCAGAAACAAGAAAATTGATTAATCGAAGAGAAAGATCTTGCACAACGAGAAACTATAGAGCTTAAGTTGCAGACAGTTTACGGATAGATGTATTTATAGCAGGGAGCTGAGGGGACTCTGCTCTCTGAAACGAACGAGAAAACAGGAGCATGAAATATTCTGGATTGTTCCGACAAACGACGTCGTGTTTATTTGAATTTGCTGGTTTTGTGATGTTACGGTGTCGTTTTCAGAGTCTATTTCCAATTTTTAAGCGGGAAGGCTTCATGGTTTAATTAGTAAAAGCGTAATCGGTAGTTTAATTAATTTTCAAGGATAGGAATTAGAATTCCAGAAAATTCTTCCACCAGTGCACGCCTAGAATGTTCTTCTCTTAATATGACCGTTTCTTGGTTGACGAAGACTTCACACATGATTGGGGCTTCCGGTGCAGTGCCAACAGGGAAAGTTAAAAGGCCAAACCTATTACCACGCAAGGTTTGGCTTAATGACAAACTCCCACCCTAAAGTTTAAAAGGCCAAATTACCACTTTTTGATGTAAAAAATGACCAAAATACCTTTTATTTAATATAAATTATATTAAAAATTAAATTATATTAAAATTATTAAAAAATTTTAAAAATATAAAATGACAACCACCGCTGCTAATAGCATTATCGGTGGTGGTAGCCGCTTCTAACCTCTTTAGGTGGTTGAAAACGGTCATTTGATTATATTGATGGTCAGATCTAGCCACTATAATGATAGATGCAGTCAGATTTAATCTTGTTGAGAGGGTCAAATTCGATAAAAAAACGATCAGATCTAGTCGTCTCTACCATTGTGGCGACCAGATTCGATCATCAATAGAACTATATAACTATTTTCGACCACCTGACGAGGTTAAAGACGGTCACCGTCATCTGTGATGATGATTGTTTTTTATTTTTTTAATTTTAAAATTTTTATTTATTTATTAACATTTTAATATTATATTATTTTAAATTTATATTTTAATATATTTATAATTTTTTTTTATTTAATTCAAAAAGATAAAATACCCCTCTGAGGTGGCAATTTGGTTTTTTAAACTTTTGAATGTGGGATTTTGTCATTAAGCCAAACCTTGGGTGGCAATAGGTTGTTTGGCCAAGTTAAAATCTAATTAACAAATTAATATTTTATTTAAATATTATGATAAAAATATAAAATTGATTTTTTAAATTTAATAAAATTAAATAAATAAAATTAATTCTTAGATATTTTCCAAAAATTTTCTATTTATTTTGCCTAGTTTTAAAATAAAACGATTGTTTTGATAAACTCAATAAAAAATAGTAAAAATTATGTCCCTCCAATAAGAAAACTTATTGGATTAATCTCTTAAATAAAAAAAAAATCTAAATTTTTGTTCATTCAATAAAGAAAACAACAAAAATTTGTTCTCTAATGGTCATTAAGAAAATTAAATAATAATATTATTATTTACAATTAAAAATATATTTAAATTGAGTTGAAATGAATTCAAATTTGATTTAAATCAAGTTTGACTATAATATTAAATTAAAGTCAAATTCAATTGAACTTAATACCTTAAATGATTAAAATGATGTTATTTTAATGTATATGAATCAATATAACATCATTTTAACCATTTTAATTCGAAGTTTCTCAATTTTATAAGTTTGACAAATTTATCATCTTTCAAGTTTAAACTCAAATTAAAGAATAAAACTATAAATGATTATGGTGGATGAATATGTACAAGGAAAATTGAAATGACATAATTTCATATATATATAAAATTCTATCAAACTAACCATAAACACTACGAGGATCCATATAAAAGAAATTAAGTTGCAAAAATGGTATATAACAATTATAGGGTGTTTTCGAAAATTTACTCTCGTAGAGAATTCCTTCAATTTAAACGAGTATGAAGCCGCATCAATTGCTTCCGTTTCGAGGCGACGAAGATGTCTCGATATCCATACAAGCACAAGGGCAAATAAGTCCAAATACTATTCAATCCCGGTCAATAAGCCCATACAAGAAATAATCCAATTCCAATCCAATATCCACTAATTACCAAATATCAAATAATAATATTCGACCCACATAAAAACAGAAGCCCGATCCAATTACCAAAAAAACTTTTTAAACCTAAAGAAGCTCAATCCATCCCCGAAATAATAAATAATCAATCCAGATTATCGCAATAATAAATTAAAATTACCTTTTTCTCCGGCTCGTCTCGTCTCTGGCGTCTTGAAATTTCGGCGAACTTTCCGCAAACTCGTATCGTTCGACTCGTCGGTGCATCGAACGGTTTGTCTTTATCGGGGCATTGATAACAGTCGACTGGAACTCGTCTTCTCTCCGGCGTCTCTACTCTCCTCTGTTCGTCTTGGACTCTGGTATGGTTTTCAATTTTCAATTTTTCAATTTGATTCAAAATGTTGCAATTGCTCTGTGCTTTTTTCATACAAAATTTTTGCACCCAGTTACCAAAGAATTTGGTCACATGAGCCTAAGAACTTATGTAACAATTTTTTTTGCACAACTAACTCCTTCGCTTCATGTAACAGTTAGTCAACTAACTTGTTAATTTTGTGATATTTTGTTTTTGTTGGTAATTATCATATCAATGTTATCGTTATGTAATTGCGAATTTTGTGATATTACTGTGTCGATTTTGGAATTCATCTGTCCAGAATTTAGTTAGTTGATGATAGAGGCAAGCATTTGACACTGTTTACGTCTCGAACTTCCTCAAATTAGTTGATAGAAAACCAGAGCTCAAGATAGAACTGAAGCTAAAATTTTGTGATATTACTGTTTTAGTTATGAAGAGAATAACAGTAATCAGAAAAACACTTTTAAAATTGGTCGTTGTAATTTTTTTTTAAAAAAATTGGAATTTATAAAAAAAAAAAAACCCCTATATTTTTCACATTTATACGTTTGTTTCCTATATTTTTAAGAAAATATGCCTCCGCTTTTCCATTTACTTGCTAGTTAGATTTTCATCAGTGCATCGACGACAGGAGCGCCTCTTCTCTCTGGTGTCTTGAGCTCTCAAAGAGTGGTCTTCATAAGTGCATTGATTCTGGTATGATTTTCGTTTTAACTTAGTGTATTAATATTTATTGCTGTAATACTTGTTGGCTGTTTGAATTAGCTTAAGGTTGTTCGTCTACCATTTTTGGACACCATCAGATTATATCTACCATTAGCTTAAAATTGTTCATGTCTAACTGACTCTGTCAAGTGTTAGTAATAACATACAGTATTAGCATCCAAGGACCAATATTATCTTGTTGATATTCCATTCGTTTGAATTTTGTTAGTAATACATCAGAATCGTGTTTTCTGCACTAGGAGATGCAGTGTGGCCATTTTCTTTTGTTTGAGTGGAATAGCTGGCCTTTTTTTAGTCATTGATTCTGGCACTGTGATGCATCAGCATTTTGCCTATTTTTAATGTTCATTGACTTGTGGACTAGCATAAAAGATATTGTTGCTTTTTCATTGTCCTCATTAGTGTTTAACCAATTAGTTCTGTAATGTTATCAACTGGAAGCTTTCATTGCCTCTTAGGAAGTCAACAAATTATGAGTGCTTCTCAAAGGATACAATCAGCAAGATTATAAAATCATTTATAGGTTCCTTGTCCTTTATAACCTATATTTTTAATATTTACACATTTCTTCATGTTTCCATTTCATATATTTTTGAGAAAATGTGTTTTGACGTTTCTGTTTCAGCGTTTCCACATTTTTGTTTCTTGCTATTCAGATGTTTATTGTTTAGGTTATTACTACAATGCAAGAAAATGTCCATGAAACTTGTTCAGAAGACATCAGTGATGACGAGTTTTATGTGGCCGACCACCAATATGAGGATGAAGAAGATTATTATATGGGTTCCACATCCAAGTTACAATTCAGGTACAAAAATCAACACTTCACTAAAAAATTAGCTTTAGAACTAATCTGAATATTTCATGGAATTTTTTTTAGGAAAGATATTTCTAAGGCTCTTTGGAATGACAAATTAGGGATGGCTGAGGTTGTGGAAAAGAAGGGTAAGATGTGGACAACAACAGCAATTATTCGGAACGGCAAGACATTATGCTCAATTGAGGAGACTTTGTAAGTAAAACTCTTGTTATTGTCTGCTTGCAAGTTAGGGATGACAATTTGATCCTAAAAATATGGTCCCCATCCTGTATGGAGAGAGGATTCCCAGATAAAAACAGGGACAGGGATAAAAAAAATCCACAAAAGCGGGAATGCCCTGTACCCTACCCACCTTGTCCCTATTTTTAAAGTATAATTTACGAAAATATCTATTACACTTTTATTCATTAACTAATATCATTACTACAGTGGTATTTCAGTAGAGGGGATGAGGACAGGGTTGGGATAAGGGAGAGGATGAGGAGAAAATTATTCTTTGCAAATAGGGGACGAGGATCCCCTGTAATCCTTGTACTGGGGACAGGGATGGGATGGGACATGGATTGTCCCACCCGTTGGGACAGGGATGGGGATGGGGATAAGAATTTTTGCCTCTCCCCTTCCCTTTTCGTTGCCATCTCTATTGCAAGTTAGTGTTACAAGGTTACTTTGTTGATTGGGTATGTGGCTATTGATACAAGATTCAATGATATCGTTTGGCTGACTAAAAATTTAAGGCAATGGCAAAAGGCTTCTTAGAATATATGAACGAGTTGTATAGAAGCGATTTTTGATTGAAAATTTTGTTTAAGTTACTTTTTTTTTCTCTTATATGAAACATGTAGAATACTTAATTGCTTTTGGAAAAATATACTCAAATAGTCTTTCTAAATGAATCTATTTGAGAAGTTTATTGTTATTTAAAACATAGGATCTTTTAAAAAAGAAATAGAGCTTAATAATTGCTGCTTTAAGAAGTACACTCAATGCTTTTATGATATACTTTAAATTTGTGAGAAGAGCTCTTTTGACTAAAGTTCTTCTAATGCATACGAAAAGTAAGTGAAGGGCCACATAATTTAGTAACAAACAACGAAAAAGTTGATTAGTATGGAATAATTTAGAATCAAAGTTATTTTTAGGTTGGTTTTTGGGTGTTGTACTGTCTTGTATATTTTGTTGGCTATCTTGTTCTCTATATTTTCTTGGTGGAGATAGAAGCACAAGATAGGCCTAGCTTCTTGTTGAGGCAGGTTGTATATGCTTGGTTTCTTGGTTAGTTTTAGATTAAGACCGACCAAGTGAGGACTTTGTATTTTTCCTCTTTCTATAATTATACTTACCAGGAAAAAATTTAGAATTAGACGTACTATTTACAGCTGATGCCTTTTTCATGCCATGTTGGGTATTGTGGTTGGCTTTGTAAATTTTCAACTTTTTCCTTGCAGGTTTTTGGCTGAAATTGGGGCATTGCTTCTATTGGATGATAATGATTCTAGTCTACCTTTAAAATTTATGTATGAGAAGGTTGCAAAAGAGAAGTCTGGATGTTCTTGGGAGCTTTTTAATGTTTATAGGCACCTTAAGTCACTTGGCTACATAGTGAGGCGACATGGTGTTCCCTGGACTAAGAAGGTCTCTGAAGTTAAAAATGTTGACATCATCAGTGACTCTGTTTCTCTTCAAGGCTCTCAAGAAAGAAATGAAGATATGGACCTCGAATCAAGGAAAGCTGGTTCTATTATTGATTTATTCAGTCATTTGCAGATTAATGAAGTGGGGCCAGATTTTGATGTTTATCTTCCGAACAGAAAGTTTAAGAAGTCTTGTCCTGGTGATCCAAGCTATATGTTATACTTAACGAGGTGATATATATTGGTGATTCTTAAGAGCTCAAATAAGTTTTTATTTTGGAAGTGGTGAATGAATGACAATTATTTTATGTTGCATTTCTGAATTTTCATTTTTCACCTCATAAAATTCTATTAACCAAGTACATTGCTGCCCTGTTTTATGGCAAAGAAAATAAAGGTATTTGATCAGTTTGTTTTCCATTGGCAAAAAAAAAAAAAAAAAGTGTGACAATCTATGTGCATTGTTTTTGGATGCTGTTTTTATTTTGAATTCTATTTTGAAAAATATATTCATGAAGTACAGAACATCTTGTTTTTTGACTTTTAAAGCTTGTCAAGTTTCACTTTGAGGAGGCACTCTAAGCAAGTCATTTTTTGAATTTGTTAGAAATCATTCCAGCAGAGCATATTTGAATTATACATCATTGAACTGTAATTTACTATGAAGATTTACGTTCCTTATTTTGTTAAATTGATGAGAAACTAATTTTATTTTTAATTTGTGATATTTGTATCTTGCATCATGAGAATTAGAGCTGGCTTCAAAAGATTATACCTGCTTGTGTGAGAAGTTGTTTCTTCTTTTTCATGAGAAGAACCGTCTTTTACAGTTGGTTTAACAGTTCTATTAACATTCATCTGAAGATGGAGGGCAATATGAACTTCATTTTTTCTCACTCTTGCATTTGGGTTGGTTGCATGTATTTACTAGCTTGGAAATTGGACTGTATGCATTTCTAAAGCTTTACATGGAGAAGACTTGTGTAATTACTACCCAATGATCTTACATGGAAATCATAGGAATCTGCAAGAACTTTTTACTTTTGTTGACAAACCCTTTGACTCTGGATGTTGAATCATATAGCTTCCTTTTTTTAGGTGGGTAAATGGTTTTAATAAAAATGTATCCACAAGATAATCTGCATATATTCTACTTTTTAGTTTAATGTTTAGTAAGAAAACAGGTTGTTTTTTACTGACTATTTTCTGGAAATTGACATCTTGTAGTTTTGGAAATGAGGGATTTTAGTATCATTAGTTGTCAATTTACTTGGAGCTTCAGAATACATCTTTACTAGTTCTTACTGATTTCTTTAAGAAGCTTATTGATTTATTGTTTAATAAGTTTTACATGTCTAAGCTTATTTAATCTTTCCCTTTACTTGCCCTTTCCTTTTAGGGCTTGTCCACCGTCCAAAACTGAACTTGAAGTTCTTGAGAGAAAATGTGGCAGCATTCCGCTGAAGTTTTGTTATGTGGAGCATGGTCGAGTCAGTTTCTTTTCCTTCGACAGAGTGGAGCTTCCCATTTTGCCTTGACTTTACATTAGCTGCAGTATTGAGCTGCTACATGAAATGAATTTGCTAAGTTTTTTTTGAGCAAGTGCATCTTCAGTAGTGTTACTGTTGCCCTTCAAATATATAAATATTGTTGGCTAATTTGGACCTGATTGACATCTGCCTACATCTGTACATAGGTGAATTTCTTCTCTTCATGTCCTTTAATTTTGTATATTTGGGCTGTTAATTCAAATATCAATTCAATATAAGTTTGGAGCATAGAGAAGTGTATATAATTTAGTGCAATATTTGTTCTAACTGGTTGGATTTAGCAACTGAAGTATTGTTTTATTATCCTTCTTAAGCGTAATTGTAATCCTTATGCTTGCATTGATTACCTCTCTGCCATAGCCAAAACAGAATTCTAGTTCTACAGTCTTCATTTACCACCATAACCTGAACCCTAACCTCTTTGAGGCGGTTACCGGTCTTTATTTCTTATAGCCGAATGGTTTTTACCTAACTTGTAGTTGATTGGTGCTGCACAGTACCCACCACTTCCTGCCTGGCTTTCATTTTCTCCTCATCTAATACAAGATCACCTTTCTTTTCCGGTAGATAGACTCATAATAATAGAAATGATGATTGATATAGTTGCCTCAAAATTCTTGTATACAATTTGATTGGTATGTTATTTCTTAATGTCTGTTTCAACAAATCTATGGTATCTCCCTTACCAAAATCCATAGTTTTTATTTGCAATGGTAGAAAATCTGAATGGCTTTGGTTATGATAATTTATTCTTACACAAAATTTTGTCTGATATATGGTTGAATCTTGAAATATCGGTTTTGGATTATCCATGTACACCGCCTAACTCTACTCTCCTGTAGTTTCCAGTGAACTGTGGCCGAATCTTTATGAGATCAAATTGCATCCAATGATGAAGCCGCAGCAGGACGAGGTTGCCAATATCTTTGAGCAGCTTTGCATGTTTTTTTTTTCTTTTTGTTAGCCGGAGAGGAACTCGATCTATGCTTCACTTGGACTAGCAAGGCCTTCGGGGTACCTTGACTTAACCTATAATCATACTGTCGGTTAAAGCAAGGTATAAACTTATTGTGATATGTCGTTTGTGATTTGAGCAACAACTTTGCATGGTGGATATGAATGATTATAAAGATTTCAGTTTTGCACTGATATATTCTCCCGGTATCCCAAGAAATTGAGATGTCGAAATCTTTCCTGATGTTTCGAATCATTTGTAGACTTTTTGGTACTGCATCAATTGATATATGATCTTTCAATTTAACGTGCAAGCTAGTATAATTCTATCTCTCTCCAATTTCTATTGACGAAATCCGTAAAATTTATAAGATGGATCCAAAATACACAGTTTGATTCAGGCAGATATCTGGGTGGCATTTTTTTTTTCTCCGTTTTCATCTCATTATACACGAAGTTATCTTTAATTTGACAAATTCGCAGCGACGTCTAGGCTTTATTTGGTCTGCAAACTTAATATAAGGACCATGCACGAGACTTTATATATTAATATAAATCTTATATATGTATGTATAATTTAGCATGGAATACTGTTATAGAGTTTCCAAGCACGTGATCTCTCAAGAAAATCCGGTTCCAGATTTCCCGCTATCCAAACAGTTAGTTGGTTCCAAAAGAGACTGAGTTACGGCTAACCTCAAACTCTTCAAACCCAATTGAACTTCTAGTGTTATTTCCATTTGCATGAATCAAATCAGTCTCAGAACTTGTTAATGGCATCCTCTGCACCTTCCCTGCAGAATAAGCCCTCCAACCAGACTCCATTTTTTGGGATTCAAATATGGATCTTGATTTTCACTCTCATTGCATTTTTCTTGCTGATCCTTCTTACCATTCTTTGCCTCTGCATCATCTGCCATCGTCGCAAGAAATCCTACAAACCCCATTTCTTTCTTCCAAGAAATTCCATTTGTCCCAAGACTTATGAAAACCACCGTTTCAGCACTTCGTCCCTGGATAGAAGGCTCTTATGCGCGTCTAACAGCATTTCAGAGATTGAGATGAATCTTTCAAAGCCTGAGTTTCGAATAATGTTATCTGATCCTTGCTCTATCAACTCCAGTCTCGCCACCGACCTCGAATTGATTGCCGGCCTCTCAGAGAGGCATTACTGTAACAGGTGTTCTCTCAAGGAGATTGCTTTGGTGACCAATGACTTTGCTGAGGAGAATGTGATTGCAAATGGTGACAATGGGATGGTGTATCGTGCTGTTTTGCTGGATAATAAGCGAGTAGCAGTGAAGAGGCTCATCAGTAACAGGTCGCTTGGCCTAAATTTTCTCTGTTTATTCTGTTGTTTCCCTTTTAACAATGTAGATCATAAAAAAAACCGACAGTTTCTTACCCGTATCAGTATAAGCAAAACTGAGGACTTCGTCAAGGAAGTAGAGGCAATTGGGCAGGCAAGACACAAGAATCTGGTGAAGCTGCTTGGTTACTGTGTTGAAGGATATAACAGGTATTGCCATGTGTTGAATTTGAAGCTTTTACAGTCTATATTTTACAAATTGATGTCTTCAAACCATTGACTAGAAGAATTCCCTTTTGATAGGATCCTTGTGTATGAATACATAGATAATGGCAATCTATATCAGTGGCTCCATGGAAGTCTAGGACAATTGAGGCCTCTAACATGGAGAATGCGGATGAATATCATTGAAGGAGTTGCAAAAGGGTGAGCCATAGAATCTTTACACTAGATTTAAGTTTTTTTTTTTTTTCTGTTTTCTCTTATGATAATTATTTGCTTAATTATCCCAGGTTGAGCTACCTTCATGAGGACATTGAACCAAAGATAGTTCATCAAAATCTGAAGTCTAGTAACATACTGATTGATCACCAATGGAATCCTAAGATCTCTGATGTTGGAATTGCTAATCTTCATGGTCCAGAGTGGAGTTCTTCAGCAGATTGTACAATGGGAAAGTCAAGGTCAGTTATGCAGTTGCTTGCATCAAATTATAGGATATATGTAGTCATGTAGGGCCGGATCCGAGCTGATCGGGCTTGTTTCAAGCTGAACTCAAGCTAATCTCAGCTTGAGTTCAAGTTGAACCGGCTCGAATCCTGACAACTTCACTGCTAGTTCAAGCTGGACATTTAGGATTCGAGCCAAGCTCAAAACGGCCTTTGTTCGGGCTCAGCTCAACTTGAATCTGCCCCTAGTTGTACATCAACCAGTTTGTGTTTAAGGTTCCATGATTTTATAGTAATGTATCTGGAGATTCTACAAGCAGTCCTTTGGATGAAAAGAATGATGTTTATAGCTTCGGAATACTTATCATGGAGATTGTATCAGGAAGAGTGCCGGTAGATCACACTCAACCCCAGGTACAGATTCAGAGTTTCAGAATATTTCTTCACATGATTTTAAAGCCTTCTTCCATAACTCGGACAGTAATTGCAGCCTCATTTGGTTGACTGGTTAAAGTCCATGGTTGCAAAGCAGAAAATTTCATTTGTTGTGGATCCTAACTTGCCAGAAACGCCTTTTACAAAAGAACTAAAACGGATCATTTTAATTGCGCTGCGATGCGTTGATCCTGAAGTAAAACATAGGCCAAAGATGGGAGGCGTAATTCACATGCTTGAGCCCCGCGACTTGCTTCTCAATGTTGTAAGAACAATGGTTCTTATTATTTTTTGCCTGAGAACTGCCAAATACTTCTGAGCAAATTCTAACCATTCAAGCTCTGTTGTTTTTGACATTGCAGGGGCCTCAGATTAAGAAAGCGGCTTCTTATCATAACTACCCACAAGGGTCTCAGCCTGTTATCAAGGTGGGCAAAGAAGATTCTAACGCATCAATCAGATGAAAATTTGAGCTCAGGAACAGAAAAAAAAGGCTGCAAATTTGTCATTATTTTTTCAAGTCTATCTCATCTAGGAAGCATGGTCGATTCAAGGAGCTTGAATAAATTACAGTTTCAAACTAATATCTTACATAACAAGTCTTCAAATGGACATTATCAATGGGCAGTTTATCATCAGGGAAAAAGCAATCAATTGGCTCCTTTTTCTCAGGCAATAAATCGCATGCCAATGGCTTCACACGACTTGTTTCTCCTTGAATATCAGTGCAATTCCATTGAAGTTTTTTTGGGTTTTCTGTCAATCCAATTGTTACATTAGAAATGCAAATTCCGGTAAAGGGATCATTCTGAATTCCATCAAGTCTTGCTGAATAAGTGACATTTTCAGCCACCATGTCTCTGTAATTTATCCTTGTAATTTCCGGAAGAGCTTTTGGGTCAAAGCCAGGGTCAGGATGAGACCCATAAGAGCCTGTCATCCAGAAAACGTACTTCATAGTCTTCATGGTCATTCTCCTTACATATATATCCTTCACATAGCCTCCTCTCCCAACAGCAGTTTTAATTCTTACGCCAGACTGAGTGTCAATGGCTGTGATATCTTCGGCTCGAACATCTTTAATTCCTCCAGACATCTCACTGCCCAGTGCTATGGTGGCGCTATCCGGTGAAATGCAGGTTAGCCTTCTGATGATCAAGTCTTTAGTTGGCATTCCAAATTTGATTCCATACTGATCCCACCCACTTTTCACTGCAACGCAGTCATCTCCTGAGACTATGTAACAGTCTTCAATCCTGGTGTTGCTACATGAATCTGAAAATCCAAGAGATGGCATTATCTTCCTGATCTAACTAAGAGGGAATTAAGAACAAATTTCTGTAAAACTAAAGCCAAAACAAAACCTGGGTTTATTCCATCTGTGTTGGGAGAATCAATTGGTGCCAGAATTGTGAGACCTTGAACCAAAACATTACTGAAAAGAAAACATAGTTGAAATCATATGCAATGTTTTCAGAGTCAGATTCAATGTCGACCCAGTGAATGAGGCGAGTAAAACTTTATAAAATGAATATGTTTCTGGGATCAAACCTGGAATACACAGGGTGGACATTCCAGGAAGGAGAATTGAGCAAAGTTATGTTGGAGATTTGAATATTATTGGAGTACATGATTTCAATAAGATAAGGACGAGTGACATTTAATTCTTCATTGCGGAATTTTTTCCACCAGATTTCACCTTGGCCATCTACTGTACCATTGCCACCTAATCATAGAATCAAGAAAGAATAAGGATTTCTGAAAATTTTACTGTTTTTTATTAAAAAATATTAACTTTGAAGGTTGAATTTTCTTTACCAGTAACAACAACATCAGTTAAATTTGTACCAAAAACGAGACTGCTATAGCGACCGCTAGGTGCATCTCTTCCTCTCCCATAAGATGGCAATACAGGAAGAAGAGGCCATTCAGATTCATCCTGTTCAAATATAAATATATATAAGCATATTCTTTATGAACATATATACAACCAAGGGCTAAGTAGGGATGGCAATTGGCCCTCCAGGCATTCCACCCTTCTCTCCTCGAATAATGGGGATTCTTCGATAAGAACGATAAAAGGAACAACTAAGATCCTTGTACTGAAAACGGGACAGGACAAAGATAGATTTCTCCCATATCCTTGACTCGGCCCCTCTCCGGCCCATACCCCCCGGGATTTTCCGGCTGGGATGGAGAAAATTCCTTATTTCTTAGGTTAGGGACGAGGAAAGGTTTCCATGTTTTTTCTGCATCTTCCCGGCCATTGCCATCCCTAATGCTAAGAGACCGAGCACTCAGAAACAGTACACATACTTGAGACGCAAGAAGAACGGCATCCTTATGAATATACAGAGTGAAATGGCTGGTGAGATTAAAACTGCCGGTCAACCATTTGCCAGGAGGAACAACAAGTTGAGCTCCACCGTCTGATGCATATCGGCTTAGATTGGCAATGGCAGAATTAAACACCTTGGTATTGGAAGTTTTTCCATCGCCAACACCTCCAAAATCAGTCAGCAAAGCACTGTGTTTACGGCAACTGATTGCAGAATAAGACGTGCAGCCCGCCGCAGCGGCAGCTTGTAAACTCAGTGATTGCAATATCAAAATGCTTAAAACCGAAGCAAAAACCTGTCATAACTTCCGCCTCAATGAGAGATAATCAGGGAAAAGAAAAACCCACAAGCAGAAACAGAAAATCTTACCTGGGCACTTCCGAATTTTGAACACCTCTCCATTTTTCCCTGTAAAATTATAAGCTTGTTATGATTTTTATAGTATTTTGCACGGACAATATGTAATCATATTTTTCCATATAACATATTATTTTCCCATATAAAGAATCTTACAAGGATTAAACTTCATTAAAATATTTTTCCAAATAAGGAAATTGCATTAATGCTTTGCTTATAGATAAAATTTGCCTAATTTTATTATGGTAATTTAAATTATTATATTAGAAAATATCATAAACTCCGTCTCACCTCATCATTATTGGTATAAAAAAGTATATCAATTCATATAAATAATATATATCATTTTTTATATATATTTTATCTTATTAAACGATACGTATCGGGTATCTTAGAGACTAAGAATATATTTTATGAGGTAAAAAAATTAACAAAACAATGGCAAAATTTCACATTCTCATCGATTTTTGATTGAATTGGTTTCTATGTTCATATTCTGCAAATAATAATATTAGAAAGAAAAAAAAATAGACCTTGAAGGTTTATATTAATTAATAGTATCTTCTTAAATAAAATTCACAAGGTAATATTTTTAATACAAAATAGCATAAATATATATATTTTTAGAAACGAAAACTAAAATAGCATGATATTTGGTTCCTTGAAAAATCAGCTAAATATGAAAGGAGGCTTTCCTAAATCATTTGTGCCGGATTGAGGCAAGAAGAAGAGGCTTAATTAGAAATTCAAGCATTGAATTACCTGGTAATTTCTTGATATCTTCAATGGAAAAAGCTTTTATATCAGAACCGGAGAAGATGGAAATTTATACAGTGCTAAGGCAACTAATTCATTAATATTGTTTGATTCTGCTTTGAGCAAGCAATAATTATGGGCAGTTTTTAAGTTATAAACAACTATAAATGAAACAAATTTTCCGAAATAAGGGGTTGGTATGGACCAAAATGAATCCAAATATTTTCTTGTTTAAATTTGATTTAAATAAAAAATAATTTAATTTAAATTTATCGAATTCAAATTAAAGATAACTCAAGACGAGTTTGATTTCGGGACTTGGATTTGTTACTCGAATTTATTATTTATTACTCGAATTTATGATTTATTGATAAATCAACATCATTTTATCTGATAATAAACAAAATAACGTTGTTTGATAGTTACTTAATATAACTTGAATCAAGTCATGAGCCATATTAGCCTTAAATCAAACAATTTGCTCAACTTGCAAGCGAAACCAAGCCAAAATCCCTCTAACCCGAGTTTGATTCAATTTAAAAACAAGCCGACCTTCTCAATTCAAACTTAGCTCAAGTTTGAGCTAAACAAATTCAAATCAAACTGACTTTCAAGCTCAAACCGGCTAGGTTTGGGTGCAATCCTAATATTATGATACATGATTCATATTATACGATATGATACGATACATATAACAAATCTTACATATTCTAAGATATATCGAATTAGTATAATTCGATGGTTGTATCAAATTAGTATTTTATGATACACAATAGATATTCCTTAATTTGTTAATCGATTCTCTATTATTAGTTAACCTATAACAAGCTCTTCGAATTTAAATTAACGAATGTCTTATGAAGTGAGAAACCTATCGAATCAATGCCAAACTCACAAGTTCGGTTTAATCTAATTAAGTGAATATTCTTATCACAAGGAGTTGTCGTCATTCTTTGAATCATTAAGCAATTACGAGCTTAAGATCTTAGATTGGGTATTAATGAATCTTCCCAAAATATCTAATTGTGCAGTCGAACATCGAAAGAGTTCATCGTGACAAGTACCAAAGAGATGTCTCCCCACCGAAAGCTAATTGAATATTCGTTGATGGACGATCCAAAATACATTAGAAGAAATGATTTTTCAAATATTTAAACAAATTGCAATTTTCAACATTACCCTTTAACTTGACACGATACGAAAAAAAAAAGGATTAAGGTTGAGTTTTTTTACACGAAGTTTAATTAGGGTTAACCCAATACGAATCGAAATTAAATCAAATCATGTTAGAGTTAACACAAAAGTAATCTGAACTAACTTGAATTGACTTGAATATTTAAATAAATGTTATTATACTAAAATTTGTAAAGGAAAGATTGAAGAAAATTTTCAAGCCCGAACCAATTTGATTCATGTCCAACCTTTAAGTAGCCTCGATAATGTGAATAAATTATAAGAAAAAAAGTGATGAAGTCTTCACAAAAATTGTAGCATCAGAGTAGATAGATAATTTTTTTTATATATGAAAATTACCTTAATACCCTTTTGTAGTTAAAATTGAAATAAAGAAAATGACAATTTATTATTTTAACATAGTTAGAACGAGAAAGAGTCGGTTTCTCTCTTCCAAATTTTATGTACAATTAAATTGTAAGTTCATGAAAAATTAAAACTAAAAAAGAAACCTTGTTTGTAATTTTGAGAATATTAAATAAAATAAAAATAGATTAAAATCGTATTAGAAATTTGTAAATTGATTTTAATTCCTATGACTGAATATAATAAAAAATTTATTATCATAAATTTAATTAAAAAATGTGATTTTTTTTAATCATTTAGGAGAGTGTCAATAAGAATATTAATTTTTTTAAGGCCAAAGCACTTATTCCCACCCATAGCTTGATGCTTGCCCAAAATCCGACCTTCAAGAATTGTATAACCTAAAATCCCACCTATTGACCAAATTCAACCTTAAATCCAATTGTGAACAGTAACAAATCAAGGGTATATTTGATATTTTAAGAATAAAATTTTATAAAATAATAAAATAAATTTTATATAAATATAAAATTTTAATAAATATATTTTAAAAATTAAAAATTAAAAAATAAAAATAATCACTGCTACCGATGTTGGTGACCACCAAACCAAGTGGCCTTTTTTGACCACCTGGTTATGGTCTCCCCATTCTATGGTTGCCTCCTATTTTGACAAAGACGGTCAGATCTAACCACTTCCGTTAGAAAAAGTAATAAAAAAGATCGATATTGGTCCTATTAACTGTTTCTAACTATTGTTTTTGGAGGAGGTGGTCAGATTTGACTGCCTAAACCAAATGGGGAGGGTTGACATTCTCTGGAATCAGATAGCCATAAACGACCATCTAGTTTCATTATCGGTGACGGTGACTGTTTTTAATTTTTTAATCTATTTTTTAAAGTTTTTATACTTAAAAATTATTTTATAAATTTTTATTTTTAAAAGGGTATTTTAGTCATTTTATCATAAAAATTAGGAAATTTGGTAAAAGGGTGGGATTTTGGGTTTTTCAATCTTTGAAGGTGGGACTTTGTGCAAGCATCAAACTATGGATGGCAAGAAGTATTTTGGCCTTTTTCTAATTACATTTTTGAGCCTAAAACAGCGGGGTCAATGTGATTCAGACCATTTTCTACACGTGGCCTTGAAAGTTATGGGCCTTGAAAACACCTCCTCGGAGAAGTCCAGAGAAACTTTTATTTTCATAATATATATTGGGCGGGAACCAATCTGAAAAGCCACGTGTAAGTCCTGAGGATTAGAATGTTGACACGTAGCCGCATTGTATCTGATTGGACCAATCATGTTGCAGACAATAACATCCTGGAAAAGGCCGCGACCGTTAGCGATTGAAGTGGAAGCCACATGGCAAAATCTGTGCTGTCAGTTCCAAAAAATTTGCCACGCTGTCCATCCTACTGTGGGCCATCAGCTTCTTGTTTTCCTGCGTCAACTTGACACCACCACTATCAGTCCCTACTTTCTCCTTCTTTGCCCTCGTTTTTCTTCAAATTTGCACTAATACCATCTTTAGGTTCTCACTGATCACATTTCAATACCCAAGAATTGTGGTGTTTTTGTTAGATTCAAATCGAATTAAATTCGAACTTAACTTGACTAATAAAGAATCAAGCTCAAATCCAAACTTAAGTTTGACAAGTTTAGTGAATATAAGTTTGAGTTCGAATTTGAAACTTAATAAAATTAAACTTTTTAACGAATTTTTTCAAAAATGTTACTAAAATAATATTATTTTAATATATTTTAATAAAAAATAATATTATTTTAATCAATTTAAATTAAAATTTTCAAATTCATAAACTTTTTAAAATTTAGATTTGGTTTGAATCTAATTCTTAAATTGTTAATATATATTTTTTATTGATACACATAGTTTAGTTTTAGATTCAAAAGGAAGATAAAAGATTTGTGTGAATCGGATCGAGAAGCCTTATACTTTATCAAGGTCAAGAATTTGAAAGTGATTTTTTTGTTTATTGCTTTTTTTAATTCTTAGAAGCAAATGCTTCAATTTGCCTAGTTAGAAGTCTGGTTGGTTACCTAATATGATATCAAAGGTCAACGATGTCATTTTAGTAATTTTATGGAGAAAGGATGGCATTTTTGTTTTTATTTCTGTTTGACCAAGGAAGTAGTAATTTATACCTGGAAGGCACAAACCTTCTCACGCTATAATTGTGGTCTCCATCCATTTAGTCTCCAGTCCAAGCCAAGAGACTTCCTTGTCTGCACTCCAAGCCATTTTTCTCCTTGGCTCTTGCTCAACTGAGTGCTTCTATAGAACAAAACTGAGCTCCTTTCAGGTCGGTTATAATCCAGCCATGGCGGTCGGATTATCCGCCGCCATAGTCCCCAGATCCTCCCACTTCTCCCCTCAGCGTTTTAGAAAAACCACTCCTCTTTTTGCTCCGCTTGGTTACCGCAAATTTTTTGCAGGGGCCAGAAGAAGAAATTCTGGTTTCACCGTTCGATTTGTTCTAGAGGAGAAAAAACAAACTGCGCAGATCGAGAATTTGTCGGAAGCGAAAGATATGGATATTCAGATCTCAGCTGCTCGCATGGCTGAGAAGTTGGCGAGGAAGAACTCCGAGAGGTTTACCTATCTTGTTGCTGCTGTGATGTCTAGTTTTGGAATTACTTCCATGGCTATTATGGCTGTTTATTATCGGTTTTCTTGGCAAATGGAGGTAATGAAATGCTTAATTTATTCTCAGAGTAAAAATCAAACAACGCTTCCTGATTTTTAACAATTGGGTTGGTTTTGAATAGGGTGGAGAGGTTCCTCTCTCTGAAATGTTTGGCACATTTGCTCTCTCTGTTGGTGCTGCTGTGAGTTCTCTGTTCTCCTGTTATTTCTTAAATCTCTGAAATTCTGATGAAAATTATGGGTTTGCAACTGGAATCGCATTTTATATCTCAAAATATTCAGGTGGGTATGGAGTTTTGGGCAAGATGGGCTCATGAAGCTCTTTGGCACGCTTCTCTGTGGCATATGCACGAGGTATTCTCCTTCTTCTTCTTCTTCATCTTCTTCTTCCTGCTTTCGATTTTCAGAGAAACCAATCAGTCTTTGGTTGTTCAATTACAGTCTCACCATAGACCCAGAGAAGGTCCCTTCGAGCTAAACGACGTGTTCGCAATTATAAACGCCGTTCCGGCCATAGCTCTTCTCGCATACGGCTTCTTCCACAAAGGCCTGGTTCCTGGGCTATGTTTCGGTGCTGTAAGTTCGGATTTCCTTTCTCTCAATCGTAATTCATAAATAATCCTTGATTAGGAGCTTAATTATTTATTAATTAATTAATTAACTAATCGCACATGATTTTGGGAAGCAGGGCCTTGGCATTACTGTATTTGGTATGGCCTACATGTTCGTCCATGATGGTCTGGTTCACAAAAGGTTCCCCGTAGGTCCCATAGCCAACGTTCCTTATTTCAGGAGAGTCGCTGCCGCCCACCAGGTAATTACAAAACTAGACCGTTTTTAATCCTCTTTTAACCATTTTTATATCCGTGTCTAATCCTACCCGATCTTGACCACCTTGATTTTTGGCTTTAGCTTCACCACTCGGAGAAGTTCAACGGCGTCCCATATGGCCTGTTCTTGGGCCCTAAGGTACGTCTCTCCCTTGGTATCATCCTTTCAATGTTTTCGAAATCAAACGGAACATCAATCTAAATAGAGGGGTGGCTCAATCTTGCTTACCGATTCAATCTTTATTTTTTTTTATGATTTAAAAATCTTAATTGATCAAACAAAATAAGTTAGAGGTCTCTAACCATCTAGACCCACAAGATAAATCGAGAATAAAACCCTAACCATTTGAATTCCAAACTTGGTTTTTTATCTAATCTAATTATTTGAATTGTCCGATTTAATTTTAAAAATACTTTTCAAATAAGTACAAACCATTGTAGCTAATGGGTGCGAGTCCAATTGAACAGACCCGTTGGTCTGATCCAGTTTTTAGAACCACGGTTAAAATCTTCATTTCAAAATCTTCTTGTTTTGCAGGAAGTTGAGGAAGTAGGAGGGCTAGAGGAATTGGAGAAGGAGATAAACAGAAGACTGAAATCATACAAGAAGGGCTCAAAATAATAGAACAATGAGGACCCATTTGGGATACATATGATTTAGTGAGAAAATTCTGAGTCCGATAAGATCAAGATATTACTAGCGAAAAAGATATGTATAAAAGTGTTTATGAAGGATAAATGTTTGTACGCATATGAATAATCTCTCCGTTACAAAAACTGATATTTTTATAAAAATTAATACGTCAAATTTGTATATCAAATAACATAATATAATTTGATTGCGGTTTAATAACAATAAGGTATATTTGATTACGTCATTTGGGCCTTTATATAAATTAAAACATAAATTAAAATTTTCCAATGGCTACTGCTGAAGTTAGGCCAATGTCTTGTCTTCTTTCCAGACCAGAACGGTTTATTTCAGGCAAAACCTAGAGAAAAACGAGGCCCCGGCCCCCATAATTCAGGAAATTGGCACGTGGTAATTTATGGTAGCTCCATCAATACCCACTTTAGCCTAATTCCTCAATTATTGTTAAAAAGGTCTTTCTGATAATTACAAAAATATTTTTCAATTATTCAACTATTTTTTTATTAATTTAAATTAAATTGTTTTTTATTCAAACAAATTTGAGTCAAAAGATGTTAAAGTTCGATTTAATTTGTATTTATCCATAAATTTCACATACAAAATATTAATATATTGTTTAAAATTGTATATTAATTCTTTTTAAAATTTATTATTTTTATTATATTTTATCCTTATTCGATTTGAATGGCCATATAGAACTCTTCCGCAGAGTCCAGTCCTACAAGACACAAATGAGTTTGGGCTTTTAAAAGTGAGCAGGTGGGACTTTGCCTCCGCCTCAAACTATGGGTGGGAAAATGTCCTTTGGCCTAAAAAATAATATAAAAATATTACAATTTCTTCAACATGGACCTTCCCTTCTACATAATTTGTCCGGCCCTGGGCAAAACGGCGACGTGGAAATCTTATTATAAGCCTAACCAATTTAGTGATTCATGCACCGGCTTTTTCCCCTAATTGATTAAGATTTCCACTTTAAAACACAGTATTTTATAGTGGGTTTTTCGTCTTATCTTGTAATACATGTCAGATTTACAGAGAAAGTCCCACGTAAAGTGGCCTTCTACTTTATAATTTAATAGGTCAAAGATAAGAACAGGATAATCCTCATGGGTATGTCTTGATTTTATTGGCTCTTTTGACACCAAAGTGCTAAGTGATTTATGTCAATTATTCTTGCCTTGAAATTGACCTTTACCTGAAAAAGTGTTTGAAAATGCCACCCCTTATTTTAAGTAAATTGCCCTGATAACTAATTGATTTTTTATCATACAACTAATAGTTTAAATTATCAAAAAATCATTCTAAAATTAAATTTTTAACTTTAATCGATAAAATATGATTAAGGTGTTTTTTTTAGATTCGAGTCGTTGTCAGTAAAAAAATATAAATATATTTCAAGTAAATTTTTTTATATTTGTATTGTCTAGCCTTGCCCAAAATAGAGGAATGGGGGATGAAGAGGGGATTAAGTTTTGATTTACGTAGAGCCAAAAGTCCGTTCACTTTTGAGCTACGTTAAATTGCTAGTTTTAGGTAGAAAATGACTCGTGTTAAGCTGAATCTAAATAAATATTCATTCATACGCAACTCAAATGCAAAATGTCTAAGTCGAGCTAGTATTGAGTCATGGGACAAGAATATGTGTCATCAATAGTAGAGTTAGATTTGAATCAAATTGAATATAAATATATACGTGTTTATATTTGGTTCATTAGTTTAGAGCATTTATTCGCATTTGGTTTACATTTATCGAATATAATCGAGAGATGTTTGGATTCGTGCTCCTAAAAAGTCACATATTTCACGTTCGATTTGGTTTATGTTCATCACGTATAAAAGAACACGAATATGTTCATTTTTACTAAATACGAACATGTTTATTTAAAAAAAAAGGGAAAATTTCCCTTTTCTCAATATATTAATTACAAAACAACATCGTTTTGTCTTAGAATATGAGTCTAATACGAATATACCAGCCATTCATATTCATTAATCAAAAAATTTAAAGCTCATATTTAGATTTAGATTTAGATTCGTCAGTTGGTAATTTGAATAATATTTGTCTTACTTAAACACAAACAGGAATACAAATTTGTTCATGGCATATCCAAACCTAATAAATAACTAGGGGTATTTTTGTAAGATTTTATAATTACATAATGGTTGAAAATAGATTTAAAATCTTAAAAATTTTAATAAATTAAGACTAAATAAACAATTTGAGCTGTCGTTGAATTTGAATAAGTCGAATTCGACTAAATATTTTATTCATAAGTTAGATTTTTGAAGATTTTAGTATGTACACGTGTGATGTAGATGTGACAAAATTATGAATGCAGGCTAAGATTAAAATTTCAATTATAGTTGAAAGGGAACTTTGATTGGATTTGGAGATTGATTTATATATAAAAATATATAATAATTGAGAATCCAAATTGAAGTGAAATTCCTCCACCGCCAGAGGAGGCCGACAGCCGCTGTAGATATGGAGGGGTCGGGTCGGGGCCCTTTCAGCATTCCTTTTGCTTTTTGCGAAGCCAAAAATCCAGTCTCAATCAAATTTTAACGAATGTCGGTCTTATCATTTCTCATAAGCATCGCTAATTGGTAGAGAGACGTGAAGAAAAACATATGCTACGCGTGTACATATACAATACAAGATTGGATATTTTTTTCGAAAGAACTCGATCTGTATTTTATTTTGATTAATAAATTTTCGAAACATCAAACTTAATCCACAATTATAATACCACTTAAAACAATATATAATCTTATTTGTACAAGATTGGAATGTTTTTATGCAGTCCAATATATTACGTAACAAAGTTGAAAAGAAAACGAAACATTATCATAGATGAAAGTGAATTATAGATTACTTAGTCGAAACCATAAGTAATGAACGAAAGACTACTAAAATAGTAGTAGTATCAGGAAAGATGATGCGTGTAGATTAGAGCTTAGAAAAAAGACTCCAAATAGATTAGTTCTAAGATTAGGGGAAGAGATAATGTTGATGATAGGTTTGATTATAATTAGACTCATCTCAGAGAGGTGAGAGAGGTGCGAGGAGGGTGATATTAAGAAGGAGAAGAAAGTGAGGATAGAGATAAGAGAAAGATAAACAACCCCCGTATCGACTCAAATCGATATTAATTTAACTAAAAAAAACTTATTTTAAAAACATCTTTGATCTTGTGTATTTATTAATGGTATAATTTTTTGTACCAACATTTTATTTATATTAAAATTTTAATTATAAAAAAGAACTTTAACATAAATACCTTGTTATATAACAATTTTTTTTTAATATAAATGATTTTGAATTAAAATAAATTAATATTTAATTATATGATGACATATTATTTGAATATATAAAATAAAAAAATAAATATAAAAATTATGTGTATATAATGTTGATAATGCAATATAACACTTGAAATGAAAGAAAGGAGGAAAAATAATAATTTTTTCATTAAAATTATGTACTTACCTAAATGGAAGATGGGCTAAATTAAAAAAAATAAAAATGGCTGGGCTCCGCTCTTTCTCTTTCTCTGTTTTAGTTGTGGGTTAGATTGAGATATGAACTACTGATTTGGGCCATGTTAAAAGGGCCAACAGATTTGGGTTTGGCCCAATCTATTCCCACGTAAAGTTTGATAAAATTATTTTTCATATTTAAGTTTTAAAAAAATTAATTTTTCACCCGACTACCGAAATTATTAATTAATTTATAGTACGATATTTATGTTTTTAATTTATAGTATTTTATTAGTTTTTAAGAATATAATTATTATTTTTTAAATTATTTAAGAGATATATGAGAGATAATCCTGAATTTGATTTGAAGCCCAAACAAAAGTTAAGTCAGATCAAAATCGACAAACAGAATTTTAATTCGAATGAATCAATGCGAACTCAACTCATTTATGAAGTGAGCTCAACCTTTAACTCAAGCTTGAGTTCAACTTATTCACTCCAAATTACAATTTAAACTTGAGCAACATCGATATAATTCATTCCTAAATGATACACTTTTTATATTTAAAAGTGATAAATTGGTTATGTATAAGGTTAAATTTGAATTAAATTTATTTGAACTCGAGTTTATAATTTTAATATTATTAAGTTCAAATTTAAATTTTATAGTTTGTTAAGTTTGTGAGCTTAAAAAATTTAATTCAAACCAAAGAAAATAACGTTGTTTAGTAACTTATTTTTTAAAACTTTTTAAACAGTTTGGGGCTTGAGTATGAGTTCGAGCTTATATCCACAAGCTTAGGCTCAGACTTGGGGCTTGGGCTCAATTCCTTACTAACTGAGTTTATTTTAAACTCAGTTTGACTTGAATCCAATGCTAAGTTTCTTTCGCTAATTTTTCTGTACGGCACCGTTTCACGATCTCGACACTTAGCAGCGGCATTTAAGTTGCACTCACAAGTCAATTTCCCGGGAAAATCTCACCTAGGAAATGCCGGCGATATCAGTGTCGAACTCACTTCGTTATCCTGCCGGGTTTCTGAAGCAATTAGAAACTCAGATTTTCAGAAAGAATTTTCTACAGTTTAAGTACGACCAAAATTCACCAACCGTCTTATTATTTAAGGAGAAGAAGAGGCTCATCTCAGTTTTAGCAAATTGCACATGTAAGGAAAGTCAAGAATGTATGGTCGATTTCAAGAACCGAAAGGGTTGGACTCATTTTGTAGGTATTGGTGGTTGTGGAATGTCTGCGCTCGCCACGCTTGCGCTCAAACAAGGAAGCTCTTTTTGCCTTTGATTTTCTGCTTGGTTCCTGTGAAAGTGGAGGAAAATAATAAAATATATATATATATATATATGGAAGCAAGATTATTCAGAAGTTTGAGCAACAATATTATGTTTAGTGATCAATTGAGAACCTAATGAACTGAATTTTCTCACTGAAAAACACTATGTAGTTGAAACTAGGCAAGGCTTGAATACTTTGTTCTTTGGTTTTAGGTTTTTGGGCTTAGTGGCTCTGATATGGTGTGGAGCAGCTACATGGATGGACTGCAGGCAGCGGGGCCATGTTTGTATATTGGCCATTCTATGTCTAATATTGAGAGGAATAATGAGTTAAGGTTTCCTAATGCACTTGTTATTTCAAGTGCAATACCACATGATAATGTGGAAATTTTGCATGCAAAATCTGTTGGAGTACTTGTGTGAGTACCTGGATAGGCATGAAATGAGGCACTTCCATTGCTTTGAAAGCTTGAAAAGTTATTCCAAAGAGTTACCAAATCCTTTCATTTCCTAATGGTAATCTTAATATATGGATTCCAAAGTTGATTTGTTCTTTCTTGGCTATTGTTATCACTTTTCACAGCTACAAGCGGGATAATTGATTGGCTAAGTTAACGGAAGACTACAATCATATTGCTGTTAGTGGTAGTCATGGTAATATGATAAGAGTTATTTTGATTATTTATTGTATCTTTGACACACTTCCTAAGAGTTATATGGTTCATTAACTTTTTAAACACAATTTACAAACATGATGTTCAAATTGCTTCCTAATAAATGATCATTTGTCCCTATTTTTTCTGATACATGCTTAATTACTCTAAAACTATAATATTTATCATAGTGATAAATCTTTTCAAAGATAGCAAATACTGTTGCTTATCAGTGAAGCCTCAATTCCATTCATAACTTAGAGTAATATTTTCACTGTAGTTGTGGCTTATAGCTTGTTCAACAATCATCACCTCACTCAATTCTCAAAGCTAGCATGCTTATATGTCTTATGTTGAAATTTCATGATTGTATTTGAACTGGGATGCAATAATTTCTTGGATTTATAGATCGAGTAACTTATTCGCTAATTATATAGAAATATCATTGACATGAAAACAAAGATATTCTTCTCTATACATTTTATCGATAACATGGTTTTAGTACTGCAGATTCAATTGTAATGCTATTTATATTTGAACCACTTCAACTATTATTTTCATTATTTTATAAAATATGATTATTGATTTATGCAGGGAAAAGCACAACCACAAGTATGCTTACTTATGTTTTGAAGGCAATCAGAGATGATCTCCCAGCTGTACTGGGAGCACATGCGCCACAAGTAATATTTTACCAATGGAAGAAAAATGTTGTCAACAAAATTCATGTTCTTCCCTATTTGGTATTCAACATGTATAATTTCTGTTGAAAAGCACCTATTCCTTTGATTTTCCAGTTGTTTGTTTTGGTTCCTTTATTACCTAATATTTCAAGGAACTAAGTAGTTGCAGCAGCAACTTTAATTAGTTTGGCCTGGTTTCAGTTAGCCAACTGGACACTCTGTCAACAGAATTTTTACTTGATCCAATCTGACACTTGCAGTTTCTAGGTGGAAATATAATTTCAGGTGGTGGCCATAATTTTGTGCTGGAGGTATGCTTCCATTTGTTTCCAACTTTCTTGGTGGAATCAACCTTATAAGAGCAAGTTGGATGAACATTTACATACACAAGGATAAATGTACTCTGAAAAGATGGTTAAAATATGCTTTATTTCCATGAGTAGCTGAACTAAAAAATTAAGATAAGGAGTTGAAAGATTCTTTTATTAGATCATTGAATATTTTTCTCTTTTGTCTTTTGAAACACTTTCTTGAACGATTAAAATAAAATTGATACATTTGTAGTCCTCATATATATTATGTCTTTTTCATGAGAATCATATTGAATGCTTTTGAGCCTCATTTTGAAGGTAGGCTGATGAATATGATGGCTGTTTCCTGGGCTTGTCACCACATGTAGCTATTGTAACAAATCTGGACTGGGAGCATGTTGATATCTTTCAAGATGAGGTTTGACAATTTATTTGTTCTTTTTGCATGGCAAACTGGGAGTTAGAACTTGTATCAACATCTATTCAAGATAAATATTCGTTGGTTTAATGAGCATTTTTCCTTCTGAATTAGGAGGCTGCCAAAGATATTTTTAAACAGTTCCTGGAGCAAATCAAGAAGGGTGGATATCTCTTTATATGTGGGGATAGGTATTTTTTGCTCACCTAATATATCAAGAGATGAGTTCAGGGTGAATGATCTTGCTGGAATATGTTTATTTTAAAAAAGGCAGTCTCACAAAGGAAAATAACCAACTTGGAGAGTAAAATGTTCTTGTTGGAGTGCGTTATTTATATGTACAGACTGAATTTTTAAGTACATATCCCTACATTAGAAAAGAATCGAGTTGGAGAGTGGTATATAAACAAAAAACTCCTCAAGAATGTGTTTGCAAGGAAGCTAATGAGCTTGTTTGTACACGAGACCAAGTTGGTTTCTAGTTTCAGAAATTGATTCAAAAACCTAGTAACCAATTATACCACATGCATAAAATTGCTTGTCTCTGTTTGCATCTCAAAATTTGAAATTGTTCCTGTAATCACAAATGTAAGATTTTAAGTGGCAGCAAATAGCTCTTGGATGCTTTCTGACTGTTTTATTTCTTCAGATCCTGCATTTTATACTTGAGAAGGCCTTTTCTCGGCTGTATGATGTCTATAGATTTTAATTATGGAATTCTTTTGGGAAGGAAAGTGCAGTGTAGGTGCACATACCTTGCTGAATGGAACGAATCAGGTTTCTGGATCAGAGTGTTCTTGTGGTCTGCCATCAGATCCTAGTTCAAATCATTGTGGCAATAATTACAGAATTATTACTTATGGAATTTCAAGTACTAATGAATGGCATGCAGAATCAGTTCATCCGAACTCACAGGGTGGTAGTGACTATATACTGGTAGGTGCAATTGTTTCTTCACTTCCAAGGAGAGCAATATTGAAATTTGTTCTAGTTTTCTTAAAATTATGTCAGAAGATTTTCTACTTTTGGAAATGTAAAACTTATTGGATTTCTGTAGTTACTTTACAAATTTGAATTGGATTTTTATTCACATTTTCTTGAAGAAGCTTTTATGGAAATCGTAAAGTGTGAAGTATTTAATCATTTTGGCTTATATTAGTTCATTACTTAACTGGTCATTCTTAATATGACTTGTCTGTAGGACTCTATATTAATAAGCTGTAATGTTACTGTTGATGCCCTTTCTTGTACTTTTGGGATATACCTTTAATGCCTGGTATACTCTTCATATCTGTTTTACTAGTAAGTGTTGTTTTGATTAGCTTACTAGATAATGTTAATTTATCTGGTCTGAAGTTAATTAGCTGCAGTGCTATAGAGGGTATCCATTAGCAGATATCAGTCTACAGATTCCAGGAATCCAAATGTATTGAATTCATTAGCAGTAAGTGATTCTTTTTCCTTATGACAATAAAAATAGGAGGCCATGTACTTCAAATGAGATTCCTATTTATACTTTCTTTTATAGCTTATTGTTGCAGTGCTAACGTTAACGGGTGACCAAGGGAAATTAAAGAAATCAATTGATTGTTTGAAGTTGCACTTGAGCAACTTTAGAGGAATATCTAGATGTTTCGAAATGGTTGAAACAATATATGGATGCCACATAAATGATGATTATGCACACCATCCAACAGAAGGGCGTGCAGTTCTTCAAGCAGCATGACAAAGGTTTCCAGAAAGGACTCTTCTTGTGGTATTCCTACCTCATACTTAAAGGTGCTGCCTGAAGAAAAATATTAATGATGCCGATTCTCTTTTATTAACACTGCACTGGACTTAAGTTTTGGTGACTTGCAGTCGCTTGGCAACTTTGAAGGGTGACTTTGCCACTGCCTTTAGTGACACAGATAAAGTTGTGATCACAGAGATTCAAGTATTTTGTTCACCATTGTCCAAGTTTCTACCTACAGGTCAGAAATGGCTATTAACAGTATAATTGGTTATGACAGGTCTATGCTGCCAGAGAAAGAAACACTTGGAATATTACTGGAAGGGATTTAGCTGCTTCAATAATTAGCCCCTCAACTGAGTAAATTTCCTCTCTGGTATATCAAACTTTCTGTCTTCTCTGTGTGTTGGAAGAATCTTTGAGCTCCTCTTTAGTTTTTATTAATTTTTTGACACAAACAATGTTGGAGCTTTATATTAACATCTGAGTCCTCTCTTATTTATACAGGGGGATGTGGTTGACAGGCTTAAAGGTTTTGATAGCAATAGACCCTCATCATGAAATTGTCGTTTTAACACTTGGGAGCAGGTACTCTATACTTGACATGAGATCTCTGTTAAGTATTGAGACGGCAATGGCCTACTGATAAAATGTCTGAATGTGGATTATTTTTGAATTGTCAGGTGATATTACCACTGTGGGTCCTAAATTGCTTCAACAATTGCAGAATGTATTATCAAACTAGAAGAAATTACGATTTTAGGGTGAAGGGGTTGAATTAGAACTTCAGTGTTAAGACATGTTCTTTAAGGCCAGAAGACATTCCTGTGAGACTTCTCAATAGGGAAAGCCATGGCTTTTTGTGTGGCATAAGGGCCTAAAAATTGTAGGGTCCTTTTATTTCACAAATTTTTTTTGGCAACGAAGAAGTCTTATATGAGCAAAACGAGTCCCTTTACGTCTAACTGGGAGTTACCTTTTACTTTTTTTATCTAATCAGATTGGACCGACTACAAATTGTGTGAAACAATCACAATTTGTTAGTACTAATCTCGGGGTCACAAATTGTGTGAAAACAGAAAATTATGATAAAATTGTGAGAAAATCGTCGGTTGAAAAAATTGAAACATTTTGGATAATGGAAAAGATTCATAATGAAAGTGTTCAAATCCAAATCAAGATCAAGGATCTTATTGACTATGATAAAATTAATTTTAGATTAACTTGGTTTTATAGTTAATGAATCCTAGACGATTTTGGATACGAAATTTTAAATGGTTTGTCTATCTGACACGAACAAGGCGGAATTCCTACTGTGTTCTTATAAAAGGAAGTTGACTTGTAATTGACAGCAGATATAACACGTAACGAAATTTATCCTCAAGGAAAGCACGAATCGTACGGGAATTAAACTTCTCTTTTTCAATTCCCTTTGAGCCCTCCTTAGTTTTAGAGAGTGGAGAGCCCCCCCTATCATAATATAAATATATATTTAATGTGTATCATAAATAGATACAAAAATTAATTATTTTTTATTACTTAAATATAATAAAAGAAAATTCCATTTCAATTAATTAATCAATATACTTGATCAATGAAAAGCCAAGATATTGCCTTGGCGAAGTAGGACCCACAGTTTTCAAACCTGATCCAAACGAAGAAAAGTCGCCACGTTTCGTTAGAAGATTACTGCTGTATGTCCCGAATCACTGAAGTCAGAGACCATCAACACAGCCATTAAGTGACACGTTGCCACCTTCCAATAGTGATACACACGTGACGATCAGTTCGTATATTTCCCTTTTATCTCTTTAAAGCTCCATGAGGATCCAAATCCAACAACCCCGCAAACTTCTGAAGCTACTAATTCTCTGTTTGCTTACTGCCTTTCAGCGATCCAATTGAAGCCATCTAATTCAAGGTTCGGTTTCCATTTTTTAAAATTTGTTTATAAAATTTTTTGGTGTGTTATTAATTAATTAATTTAATTTGACTTGTCTGAATTGGCTTGTGGGTATTTGGATCCGATGCTTACCACTGTGTTCTATTGATCTGTATCGATTGAATCTGATATTTGTGCATCTGGGTTGATTAGATCTCTTGTGGGTTTGAGCCTTATTTCGTATGTAGCAATCGAGTGGGGAGATGGATCGTCAATTTAGGAATTAATTGGGTGTTTCGAAATTAGGGTTTTTTTTTGTTTGGGAAAGATTTATTGTGATTTTCTTATATTTGAATTGTTGCTAGTGTAATTTCAATTGTTTTGTTGATATTTTTGTATTTGAATATCTCATTTTGGCTTCTGGATCTGAAATGTTTTAGTGTTCCATGGGCTAAACAAGTTTTAAAAGTCTTATTGATACAAAGAAATTGTACTAGTACCAAAAGGACAGAAGGAATTATACTCTCAACTTTAAATCAATAGAAAGAGCCTACAGATACGGTTGCTATAGATTTCGTTCAAGCATCGGAGAGGAGACGAGTTTCAATGCCGGAGTGTGGAGGAGAGGATATGTATAAGTGTAATTGTTAGGTTAGGGTTTTCAATTGGGATTTGGGAATGTCAAATAAGCTTTTTGAAACTCAAAGTTCTTAATAATTTCTCAAACATGTCCGAAACATTTCATACCCGAGTCAGAGTGTTTCAGTTTTCTAAACGTTTCGGAAACACAGAAACCCAACATGATTTGTGTTTCCGTGCTTCCCAGGAATTATTTATATTTTGAAACTTAATATTTAGGGAGTTATAAAGGCCTTGGTTTAGAATATATTTTTGTTTTGTATTGTTTCTGTGGATGTGGACTAGTTTCATGTGTAATGTTGTGAACTGACCTTATTTTTCAGTGTTCTTGCAGTTACATTCGTTCAAATATCAACCTTCTGCAGTGTGTACTTTCTTGGCGTTTTAAAGGGCTAATATTTGGTTTTATTTTACTTATAAGGCGATGTGAGATTCTGAAACAAGACTAAATTGTTGCCTCTGCAATCTCGAAAAGCATACTGGTTCTCCTGCTGTGCAGAGAATGAGTAAATACAAGGGTTGTGGGAAATTAGGAAGAATGTTGCCAAGGGATGGGTCTGTTGGTGCTTACCATTTTTCTCTACTGTTGTCTCCTGTCGTTTCTGTTTGGGATTGCATTGTTCGTAAAATGAGGTATTCATACAGACCTGAGTGGGTGTAGTCTTTGTGATCACAGTTCAGCATTATATAGGGCTATTAGGGTGGAAAGGAAAAAAAAAAAAAAAAAAAAAAGGTAAAGAAGGAAAAACAATTACAGTGAAATGTATATGATTTAGAGGAATACTCTTAAGAAAAGAATTTTAGCAAACAGGACAAAGTTTGTAAAGTTTGAGTCCGTCGACGTGTGTTTTGTATTCATGGATAATATGGCGGGTAATAAAGCACAACCCGTTGTGAGAAAAGCAAAGAAGAAGCAGGGGAAGGATGAAATGGATCGCATCAAACAGGCTGAGAAGAAAAAGAGGCGGCTGGAGAAAGCTCTTGCTGCATCAGCGGCCATTCGATCAGAACTGGAAAAGAAGAAACAAAAGAAGAAAGAAGAACAACAGAGGCTAGACGAAGAGGGTGCAGCAATTGCCGAGGCTGTTGCTCTCCATGTCCTGTGTGAGGATTCTGATGATTCATGTAAAGTGATGCTAAACAAAGAGAAGGGATTCAGTTCTTGGGATTGCACCTGCAGTGTTGACATTCAGGACCGGGCAAAGTGTTCTTCTCTTGAAGGCATTGGGTGGGTCTCTAACACGAATGGTTCTGGCTGCAAGTGGGATGACTTTGGCAATGGTGATGACTGGTCATTTACATATGGGTCTTTTGAAAGAAATCAAACGATACCGTATCTTGAGGATGAAGGTTGGAGAGCTCCAGAATTCTCTGCTGGTCTTATTGCAGCACAAGCTGTTTCATCACTACAAATTGCAGAAGATGCACAAGTAGACGCCATTGTTTTTAACGGAATGCTCAAGAGAGATGATGAGTCTTGGTTTAAAATCTAAAAGAATGGTTGTATATATATATATATATATATATACACGTATTTATTACAATTGAGCCCTCTCCTTAAATTCTGATGTTGCTTTCTTCTTTGGTCTAAGAACACAGCTTGTCCATGTCACAGTGTTTTTTCATAATTCTGCTTCCTGAAGCTGCTTTGTTAGTCTATGGTTGATTTTCGTAAAACCTTAGTGATAAAGATTTGAATTTCCCTAAAGGTTTTTTTTTTTTTTTTTAATTTAATCAATTAAGATTGACTGATTAATATAAATGAAATGGATTCTTCCTTCCATCATTCTGTGGTAGATTCGTATCTTTATTTGCCGGGTTGCGTAGTAGTTCTAAAATTAAAAATGTGGACATAATTTATTCATTTTCTGCTAACTACAGATTAGCATTTTCATCTAATGAAAGATTCGGTAAAAGTAAAATACTCGAAATGGATGGTAAGGATTAGATATTTTTGTCCTAAAAATTTAATGAAGACAAAATTGTAAACAATACTAAAATTAAAATTACCACTGTGGTAATGCTCTCTTCATTCTAGATCTTTCGTTGACTTATCTTGTGCCAAAGGGGCATCTGTAATCATAAGTAAAAATCTAAGTACAGATTGGCCATTGAAAGTTGACTTAGCAGTAAGGATAATGAAAAATAAAGCTGAACTTTCATTGTCTATTGAGAAAGTAAGAACACAGCCTCAAGCACAGCACAGCACAGCACTAGAACTTCAAACACTTGAATGAAGAACTAAGCACATAACAAGTTTGTGAGGAGAAAATACGTGCAGATGCATGATCTTCAAACAAACCTTAGAACCTTTGTGTTGATTGAACAAATTTTAATTGGAACAATTGGACACTTTACATTTGATACACAATGAATACCTTGCTGGGAAAATAGTTTCCTTCTGTATCATGAAGTAGATTCCTTCACGGTCAGACTTCTACTGGTCTTTGTTCCTGCTGTGGATGGGGTATCCTCCTCACTGGTTTCAATATCTGCACTACTTGACGGTTTAGCACCAGTTGTGATGAGATTTTTAAACCAAGCTGCTTGAAATCTTGGTGTCCCTCTATTTGAATTGCTAGGGGAATCCGGAACAGGCCCATTGCTATTACCATTGCCATTGTTGGCAACACCCAAAAGGAATCGATACGCCACTTTGCTAGCTGAGACAATCTCTGTCCTGGCTTGTCTCAACTGCAACAGCACATACAGGAAAGTAAAAGCAATGTTATTCACAAAAAAGCTCTCAACCCAATTAATGAAGGTTTACACTTCCAACTGCTATCATTAAGTATTTGAATTAAAAAATGCTTGAGAAACACAAGGACTCCCAACACTTCCAATCTGATTAGTTATCCGCATTTAACGTCAGATGGCAATAGTACATGACAGCTACAAGCCTACTTTAACCCACCAGATTTTAAAAGAACAAAATAGTGAATGAAAAAATTCTAGCAGAGGTGAAGGACAATTCATAAGTCCAACTTCTATGGTTTACTGTGATTATGTGTTGCATATTGAATTGAGAGTTAACATCTGTATCTTCACAAATATTCAACAGAAAATTTCTTCACAACAGTTAAAAAACATTTCCAAGCATTTACCATAACAATTGGAATCAGGTAATGCATTAGAGAACCACCAAAATTAATATTGGCTCACAAATTGTGCATGTGTAAGTGTAATGCACATTATCCGTTATTCAAAAGATCCACCTATGAACATTCATATAATAAAGGCGTAACATTCTGATATCAGGCAAGTTATAAGCAAACAAAACGCACAATAGCATCTCACCCGTAATGCAGTGGTTCCTGCTACTTCCATGGCAGTATCACCAGCATTCGCAAAACGATTAACCCAGCCTGTTACAGAAATTATAAGAAGATTCATGTTATTATTTATTAAAATTCTAAAACAGAAGAATAGCTTATTAATACTGAATACAACTTTTTGAAATAGAAAAAAAAAAATTCCAGGCAAAGCATAAGGTTAGATAGAAAACCTCTTCGAATAAATTAGTCAACAGCACTAAACATAAAAGCAATAAAATAACATTGTCCTCCCTCCTGTGATCTTCGTACCAATCAATCCTCTTTAAAAAAATTAAAGACAATGAACAACAAACTGAAACTCAATTGTTCTATCTTACTTTTACAATCTAGCTAGCAGCCTAGTATTGAACAGCACCATTTAATCCATTCCCCGTTCCTGCCTCATGGTAGAGCTTGGAACAGGAAGACAACCATAAAAAAAATGAAATTTCAAAATATAAAATCAAAATTTTTTAGATCACTATTCCAAATCTGAGTGGATACTTCTCTCAGGAATTAAAACTAAACGATAAAAAGAAATAACTTGCATATTAAAGTCACTAGCTGCTTTGAGAATTGTTTTTAATATTTCCTTTACAATCTGTATCTTGCAGTCCTGCTTAGTAAATTGAGCATCATGTGCCAGTGCACCTCATACATAAAATAGTAAACTTGAAAAACACATAGGGGTCAATTCATCCCCATGTATCACAAATCAGAATAATAGACTATATTAATCTCAAAATGTTTACCTGGAAGCTTTGGCACACCGAGTCTTTCACAAAACTCATCACAAAAGTGGTTGCAGTTTCTGGATAACAAGTCATATGAACTTCCAGGCCACTCCCGACTAAGTTCCCGCAAGATCTGATTAACCTTGAAGATTGAAAAGTTTGTTTTTCCAAGGAGAATGCATTCACGATATGTATACATAGGATTCTTTCCAGATGGGCAACTAAAAACTCCCGATCCATGGTCACAGAACCCAAAAGACCATTCTTCATCGCCATATACCTGAAAAATTTGGACAAACAAATTTATTAATCAACATAGTTAATGAAATAAGATATTAGCAATAAAATATAATATATCAAAATAAATGTCATAGAAAACAATATAACTTTTAATGATGTGGAATAGACTGCAATTTAAAGGCGCTGCATAAAAAAATAATAGCTATCATGTGGCAAAGAGTATCCAACAAAACCAGTAAGTACAATTTTTTCTTCATGTAAAATAAGCAATCATGTGAAACAAAAACAATTTCCTAAGCCAAGATCTAATCAAAGGTTTACAAAATTTAAGCATAACCCTTTCTCATAAAGTATTTCAAGAAGTGATGGTAGGACGATGTCAGATTGTGTGTGACAAAGTTATAGAAAAAATAAAATTAATATAAATAGGCAGGATAGCAGAGTACATTTCTTCATATAAGAAATGGAGTCTTTACGAGGTTGCCTCCTTGCATCTTACAGTTCTGAACATAATGTAAAGAAATTAAGAAGCATAGCAAAGCAGATTTTTATATCTCACCATAAACACCCACAATCCTATAAACTGACAAGCAGGCCTCAAAGAGAAAGAACTAATTCTTCAAATCGAGTTGCACATTCCTTGCAGTAATAAGATCGGGAAAAAATAACCTCTATGCAGAACCTAGCCTGCGACTATTTCTCAGAAGGATAAAGAGATCAGAAATCCATTCCTCATTTGCTGTTCAGCATAACAATGACCAGTAACTAGTCCAAGAGGAAGATCAGCCACAATTAGGGTAGAATTTATCTTATAAATCCATGACTCGTAAAACAATCCATGTTGAACAATCAATAAATAGAGGCTGTGTAAGTGTAAGAGTGAAGTTGAAGAATACATATATGACCTAATTTTAGGTAAGGTAGAAAAGCACTAACACAATTACACACCAAACAAACACACGAAAATCACAGATCTCACTGCATTACACAACTAACACTATCAATAATTGCCATATCCAAAGAATGAAATCACTTTAATAACCTAGATCTCATTCACACGCAGTCAGCAATGCAGAAACACATTTAAACATACAGAAAGAAATAGAAATAGACCTGAACAGCGCTGTGGAAGATACCGCCGACGCCAATACCGTCTTTAAAGATCCTGTTGATTTGCATAATAGTGTTGTTGGTCTTCTCCGATCCACTATTCGTCACGTCGTATATGTGAAGTATCACGTCCGTCATCTTCGCCTAAACCCTAGATTTTACCCTAAATTGTGTTTGTTTTTCGCTTCCTACTTTCTTCACAACAATACAAACTCTTGCTACTCCCTCTATGCCTCTCTTTCTCTAGAACACCGTAAAGCGAAGCAATCGAATTACTCGATTCAACGCTCTTTCCACATTCACTTTTTCGCTCTGTAATTTGAATATCTCCACCTCGAATCGCTCAATTTCTCTTTCTTTTTTTGTTTTTGCATTATCTTTTTCTTTTTGGATATTTTATCACTATTATTGCTATTTATATTAAAGCGGCGTCATGTTTCAAATCCTGAACAAAACACCTTTCAAATTTACATACAAGATAAAATATAAGATCTTAGTTACGAAAAAACCTCTGGACTTAGAGGAAACTACGAAATTGCCAGGTAGTTATTTTACAACTGTCATCATTGGAGGTGCGGCCCCACATTGTCACGCAAGAAATTATTAACATTTCGCATTTACTACAATAACCTAGCTTTTGTCGTTTCAAAAGTGAAAATTTTTATGAAAGTGAGGGTACAGATGGTATTTGAATTATGTGATGATATCGTGTGGCTATTGTTCTTTTTTCAGTTTTAAGATATTTATTTTAAAAAATTAGTTATTTTTTAAATTAAAGTAAACAATTTTAAGCAAAATTTTATAGGTGGCAGGATATAATAAAGGGAAGATATTAATTTAAATAAGGCTAAAGACCATTTCCCACCCATAGTTTGGTCTTAGAACAGTTCCCACCCCCAAGTTTATGAAACCTGAAATTTCATCATTTAATTGTTAAATCTAATAGTCAACGGTAAAATTTTAACAGTAAAAAGATAATTTTATCATTTTAGAATTAAAATTTATAAAATTATAAAATAATATTTAAATATATATAAATATATTAAAAATTATAACAAAATTTTAAAAAAAATTTATAAAATTTTAAAAAAATATTCAAATTTTAAAAAATAAATTGGCCACCGTCATTGTGCCGACGACGATGGCTGCTTCTAATAAAACCAAATGGTCGTTTTGGCTACCTGATTCCAAGGGAGGCTAAATTTGGTCACCTGATTCTAAAGGAGGCTAAATCTGGCCACTTCCATTAGAAACCAAGGCCAAAAACGGCCTTTAATGCTAAAGTTGATCATTTCCAACAATTTTCAACCTTTTTTTCTAGTGAAAGTGGTCAAATTTGATTGTTTTCGTCGAATCGAGAGACCAAATCTGGTCTCATTTAGAACTAGGTAGTCAGAATGGCCACTTGGTTCTATTAGTGGCAGCCATTGTCGCTGACACAGTGGTAGTAACTGGTTTTATTTTTTAAAATTTAAATATTTTTCAAATTTTAATAAAATTTTACAAATTTTTTTAATTTTTAAATATTATTTTATAATTTTATTATAAATTTTTTTTAATAAGGGTATTTTTTTTATTTCACAAAAAGTGTTAATAAAATTAGATAGAAATTAGGTGAAGGGTGGGTGTTTGAGATTTTAAATGTTAGAGGGTCAAAATTTGTCTTGGGACCAAACTATGAGTAGGAACAAGTCCTTTGGCCTTTAAATAATTAGTTTTTTAATATAAAATACATTTTAATCAATTTTTTTTTTGTTTTTTCGAATATGATAAAAAATTCACACGGACGCATAAAAATTAAAATCAGTGATTTCGAGACAAAGATACACATAAATAATATCTATAATACAAAAAATTCGTTTTACATCTGATATTTTAGATTTCTTATAATACGATTTTAATTATACCATTTTAAACATTTTTAATCACCTGAGTAGATAAAAAATCACTTAAAATTATCGAAAATAATGAATTGTTTCAATACTTGCATATAATCTTCACTTGCGAATTTTGCTCATTATGTATAATACACACAATTTTTATTGGAATCCTAAAATCAGAAAAAAAAAATGATTGAAATTTGTATTTTATATTAAAATTTTGATTATTTAAATTAATTTTTCTAAACAAACACATGTTTATCGAAAATATTCAAAGTCTAAAATTCCTTATTTTTGTCCGACGGTTTTAATGAATGATGCAGGTGACTCTTTTTGCTAAAATACGTTGAGCTCTAAGAGAACCGTACTATTTCCTTTGTGGCATTCGAGTTTTAGATTTGGTGCAGCACTGAAACTCAAACAGTTAATAACCAACACATCTATGGCTACTCAGATTTAAGTTCAGAAAGCAATAGTAAGGAGAATTTTCATCATTTTACTTTCTGGGAAGATAAAAATTTGCAGAGAATTTGAATGGTGCATGAACAAAACGCATCCTATTCTAAGCATAGTGGTGGGTTCAGACTTGGCCCACCAAATGCCGCTGTCCTGCTCACGCCCATCCCCAATCCCACTTCTGCAATCGATATTATTAAAGTCTCAAGTGCTCAACTCAGCTCTCGTGGCTGATGACTGCAAGCAGTGCTCTAGTGGAATTTTTTCCAATTGGCTAATCATGAATCATGCCAAAGTCACCATGATCTAAGCATAGGAAGACTTTTTTAAAAAGACAATTTTAGTTTTTAGTTTCATATTGTTGACCGATCTGCTCTATCAGAAGAAGATAGTATGGGAAGTATGGCCCTCTCTATCTTTAAGAAGTCTCCAGATTGTAGAAACGTGTCAACACAAGTTTGTATGAACACAACAAGATTATAGTAAATGGTAGGTAGGACCCGTGAGCAAAAAGATAGAAGAGAAGAAAGTTCTACAGTAGACATTTTGGCTTCATCAGGAATAACAGTTCAGCCATTAGTGTCACCCATGTGGCTCATAAAGCAAACTTGTGCAATTAAAAGAATGTTAGTTTATCAATATTCTAGCATTTTGCTTCTCTACATCAATGGAGTGCATGTGAAAGCTTGAAAGTTGCATGTGCAGAAAAGTGTTTCCAATGAGTCTTAAACATGAAGAACTTGCCATTAACAATTTCTTATAATGGGCCCTTTTTCTTTTCACATTCTCATATTCGCCATGTTAATTTCCTTTTCAATGAAGCTAGCTTGTATGCCAGCAAAAAAAGTTTAAACAATCAAAGGTGACATTCATAAATATCCCTCAAGCTTTTGATCTGCATACCGAGTAGTACAGAAAGAGGAGAGGAAAAAGTAGTATAGGAATCTTTCAGAACAATAGGCAAGTTATGGCAACAGCAATATGTGTGCTTCTATACAATTACAGGTTTAATATATTATTGATGCAATATCTACTTGGTGGCGTAGAAGATAAGAACTGGCTAAAGATAACACATTTTTTAATTCATCTAATGGTCTAATCATGGCACATGGAAATCAAAATACATATGAGGAGAAGACTGAACTTCAGATTAGTACCTCGATCCAAGATAATTGGGGTAGAACTATTGAGTACAACCATGTCTTTAAAAGTGTCACTAGCAACGGAACCTTGTATGCATGTATGAATTATCTCCCTTCGTTGGTCATCAACTGGGAAAAGATTTGGCTTGTTCTCAAGTCTGAGCTGCCATCGTCAGGCTCCACTCTTATGCTTGTAGATGGAACTTGGGGATCAATGTTAGGCGTTGGTAGCTCTGATGCATTTGGATTGCTGTCTTCATGCGGCTCTCTTGATGGCCCAGCAGAATCTTGAAGCTGAAGCGTATATTCCAGATTCCACAACACATCACCCATAGTTGGCCTATCCACACCATATTCAGCTAAGCATTTCTCTGCGGTTTCTCCGAACTTTTTTAAAGAGGCAGGATTGATCTTTCCCATAATTTGAGGATCGACAATTTGCTCAAGCAGTCCCTTCCTCTGCCATTGCATTGCCCACTCTGCTAAATTCACTTGTTCTCTAGATAGCAATGGATCAACAGCAGGTCTAGCACAAAGAACTTCGAAAAGCAAAACACCAAATGAATAAACATCTGATTTATCTGTAAGCTGCTGCCTCCGGAAATACTCTGGATCAAGATATCCAAAACTACCTTTCACACCAGTGCTGACGTGTGTTTCATCAAGACGTGGGCCAGATCTTGAAAGACCAAAATCAGCAACCTTAGCTACATTATTTTCATCAAGCAAGATATTTGTAGATTTGATGTCACGATGGATGATTCCTTGTGCTGACCCCGTATGAAGATAGTGAATGCCTCTAGCCGCACCAATGCAAATTTCAAGTCTTTGTTTCCAAGATAAAGGTGTACACAACGGACCATACAAGTGTTTCTTCAAGGGCCCTTTTTCCATGTATTCATATACCAGTATCATTTCTGACTGTTCTTCACAATACCCAACAAGAGAAACAAGATGGCGGTGACGGATCTTGGACAAGACGGCTATTTCAGTCTGGAATTCTGGAAGTCCCTGCCTTGATCCTGGCACACCTCTTTTAACAGCAACCTTTGTATTGTCTCTAAGAACACCCTTGTAAACCATACCAAATCCACCAGAACCAATAATCCAATTCTTGTCAAAGTTGTTAGTTCCCTGTTGTACATCAGCAAAAGGGATTCTTAAGCTGTGATATCCATTTGTACCTGGAGATGCATTGACGGTCCCTTCAGACATTCTACTGTATGAACTGCCACCATAAACACGTAAAGGGGTCCAGCCTACACTTTCTGCAGGTGTTGGTTTTGGTTTCTTCTTCTTGCATTTACATGAGACTAGAACTGCAAAAACAACAAAACACAATATGAAGAAGCCTCCAACAACTGAACCCACCACAATCCATTTTTTTCTTGTTCCAGTTTCTGAACCCGCTGTCCCAGCAACATTTACCAACCTCATGATCTCCACTCCATTCAAAATAGCATTGATATTTGAAGGAGTACTCAAAACTGAAGGCCCAACACTTACACGTATAACCCCAGAATCATCGGACTTCCCAACAAAGTCTATGTACTGTGGAGATGAAAGCACATGGAATGTCATTACCGACAAATCAAGATTCTCATAGGCAGTGTAGTCATTAATAAACACATTAAAGTAGAGCTGATTAAGTGAAGGGCTAACAAAATCACAAAAATGCAGTCGAATTAAGTGTAGAACACTACTAAAACGCACAGGAAAATCCCACGAAATGTTAAATCTCGCACCAATGGTTTCATTATCCTTATTCATCTCTTGTGCAGTCATATAAACATTATCCGGGGCAATCTCTTTTGTTGAGCCACCCTTTTGGTAGTTCGGTGTATGAGTGGTGACTACACGTTTTGCAGCAGATTTCAGAACAAGAAAATCATCATCAGGGATCCAAGTCCTCCACAAAGTATCATTAAAAGGCGTCAGTTTCGAACCTCCAACATTAATCCTGTAAATAGTCTCTAAAACCTGTGAAGAAAGATTCCTGTATTCCCGAACATCCCCAGTATCACTAATCAGCCTAGCTCCAACATCTAAAACAAAGTCATTAGGAGCTGAAAAAACTTCAATTGCATTAACAAACCCAAAACTCGAACTACTAACAGGCCTAAACAAAATCTCAGTCACACCACTTTCTACCTTCACAATAAACTCTCTAACCACCACAACCTGAGTATTAAAATTCTTAACTGCAGACAGCCCATTAACGAAAACACTAAACTTTGCAGTTGGAGAAGCTAAATCAAAACCTTGAGAAGCAAACGGCGAGAAATGGAATCGTACCAAATGAGTCCCATTATTCTTTATCTCGAACTTGTAGCTGAATTCAGCGGTGAAAACTCTAGCCGTATGGTATAAAACCGGAGAATTTGGAGATGGGTTGTGGTCTGTGAGTGAAATAGAGTTGTCCTTTGAGAGGGAAACAGATTTAGAAGAAGCATCAGGGATGAAGATACGGTTGTAAAAAGAAGTGTTTGAGCTTGATCCACAGTTGATGAGGTAGTCATCAACCGGAGTGAAAGAGGGTGCTGAGAAATGAAAGAGAGAACAAAAAAGAGTCAAAGCGAAAATGAAGTCCATTGAAGGAGCGACGGAGACTGCCTTTGGCTTGCTTTCAGATAAAACATAAGAGCTTTATAAGATAAAGAGAAGTAACTGTACCAAGATCAAGAGAAGTAACTGTATGAAGATAAAGAAAAGTAACTGTGCAAAGATAAAGTGAAGTAACTGCATGAAATGGCCGCTGTCCATTGTTCAGAAATCTTGCGTGTGGAGCCAGGGTGGAATTCCACACTCCTTTTATTAATTAATATTTTATTCTTAATAATTTAATCTCAAAAATCAAATTAATTATTAATTTCATTCATAAATGGATCAAATAATTTAATTTAATTTGTTATTTTAATTTAAATCTAACTCAAATCAATAATATTCAAATTTGATGTTTTGCATATTTTGGCCGCTATGGATGGGTTAGGCTGCTTTCCACTATAATCAACCTATGATTACTACATAATTTGATTGTAAAAAACTTTTTGACTTCAATTAAAAAGCTTTTAATTAAATTTATGAATTTCATCAAATATATCCAAACGATTTAATTTTAATTTTAAAATTAAATAATAATAAATAAGTTTAAAACAAAAAAAATGTGATTGCCTTTTTCAGTTTCAAATATGAAAACTTATTATTTTGATATAATTTGGAGGCCAAATCACTTATTCACACTCATAGTTTGAGGCGTGAACAATGTTCTATCCTCTAACTTTTAAAAGTCCAGATTATCACATTTAGACCAAATTTAATAATAAATATAATAATATAGGGGTTTTTTTTATCTTTTTAATATTCAAATTTTATAAAATAATAAAATAAATTTTATATTAAAAAAAATAAACTAGCCACCTCTATCAATACTGACAGTGGCCGTTGATGACGGAATCAAGTGGTTGTCTCCGACCACCTAATTCAAGAGGAGATAAGATTTAGCCTCCCCGTTTGGTGGAAGTGGCCAGATCTAACCATCGGAAGAGGTCAGTATTGGTTTTAACGGTCGTTTTTTACCACTTTTTTTTGGCGGAAGAGGTCAAATATAGCCTCCTTCTTAAAAAATGGAGGCGGTCAGATTTGGTTGTATTCATCCAATGGGGAGGTTAGATTTAGCCTCCCCTGAAACCAAGTGACCGAAAATGATCATTTGGTGTCGTTATCAATAGCCACCATCACTGGTATCGGTGGCAATGACTAGTTTATTTTTTTTTTATTTTAATTTTTTAATATATTTTAAAAATTTTTAAATTTAAAAATTATTTTATAATTTTATTAAATATATTTTAATTATTTTATTTTAAAAATTATAAAATATGTTTAAATTTTGATATAAACATGGGAATTTAGATTTAAAAAAAATAGAGGGTGGTAATTTATCCTTGGCCTAATTCGGATGAGAACGGCCGTCCACCAGAACATCCAATGAGGGAACCTTCACATGAGGGGGAGTTTGGGATACAGTTGGCATCTACTTTTTGTGGTATTTTTATGTTCACACTGAATGGTCTCCAACTAGCACCGTTCATTATGCCATATGTTTCATAAATTCCTGTGAGATTTCTCTAGTCAAAATAATGGTATTGGTGGTTTGCCTTTATGCTATTTTATGGACATTGGTCTCTGCTGGTGGCTGCCTGGTAGGCCAATTTTGTTGAAAATTTTCCCCTCAGTCTCGCGTGGTTGGTGATAGTCATTTTCTAGTGCCGAATTGGATTACCTTTTTTTTCAGCATTAAGTTGTAATCCACGTTTATTTACATTATATATATATATATATATATATATATATATATATATATATATATATATATATTTATTTTAAAATTACCTTGTTATTGATAGACCTTAGTCAACTTAAATAGTAAAAAATTTTAAACAATTAACAATAGAGTGATAATTAAAGTCTCCTCATCTTCTTTTTTCTAACAATGATAACTGAAAAAAAAGTGGGGATATTTAGATAATTAGGGGAGTCCTTTTTTAAGCATGGTATAAGTTTATGATTTGATTTAAATTGAATTAATTCATAATTGAATTTGAGTTTGGTTTAAACAAATCTAAAACAAACTTGTTTTTTATAAGTTCAAATGTAGAAATTCAGCTTGAATTTATAACAAATTCCGTGAGCCAATTAAAGTATTTTAAATTAACTAAAACAATCTCATTTTATATATTTGAGATATTCGATAAGTCAAATTAAGTTCGAACTCATCCAATTAGGATTGAATTTGGTTAAAACTCAGTTTAAGATTATTTTCAAGCCAAAAGATTTGGATCGAGATCACCTTATTATCAATAAAATAAATTTTAAATTTAATTTAAAAATAATTTAATTTTAGATTTAATTCAAAATGATTTAAATTTAAGCGTTTAGGCCCAGTCTTAACTCAATGATAGACTCATGATTATTCTGTGGGCCACAAGTCCTTTGAAACCCAAAGACATTCAGTCCAAAATTATACTATTGATAAAACGATGCCGTTTCTGCTTCAGAGAAATTGTGAAAGCACCGCAGAAGCCATTTTGTCTTGTGCGGTCGGTCGCTCTCGCAGGGGTTGGATTGGATCCTCTGAAGATCCTTCTATTGAAGATCGACGACCTTCTTCATCAAGGCTGAACCTCAGAGGATCTTAATTTGTAAGCCAGTTCAGTAATCTTCAAGTTCAAAATTCTGCATTAAATTTACGACACTAGGGTTTCGTATATTAAAGCAACTGAGTTATCACGAATAAAATTACTGTTCATTAGAAGATGCATACGCTATGTTAACCGTTAATTATTTATATGGATTTTTTTTTTTTAAGCCTTTGCCATATCGATTCCCCATAGGTTCCAGATTAAATCAGTCTTAAAGAAAATGTAATTTGGACTAAGAATTTATTTGGTTGATGTGGCTTATTTTCCTTTAATGAAATGAAAATTTGTTGGACTGCAGGATTGTTCAGATTCTGATTCTCTGGAGTTTCTGGGCTTTCTAGTGCTTGTAAGCGTCTGACGATTTTTGTTGTATATCTGTTTGCACTTTATGGTAAATTTGATCTCTAAATTCTGAAGCATACGAGTGCATTTTTAATTTAGCAAATTGGAACTTTATATATTAGAATATGCTGAACTGTCTGAATATCCCTTTTCTTCAACTTCTTTTTGGATATTGATTATCATATTGATGCATTTCTTTGCTGTGATGAAGTTGGATTTTGGCTTCGGTGTTTAACAACTGATTACTGGTTCAGGCGTCTAATTCTTTAAATATTTTGTTGCTGTTTGTTTCCTGGTATAAATTTAGTCATTCTGCTGATGTAATTAAATTACTGGTTATATTATTAGGATTACAGAGCAAATTTCACACTATAATTGCCTGTTGGTCACCTTATAATTGAGCCTTTCAGGTGATTGTTTATGTCAAAATCATCATGTCTGGTTAGATTGTAGTGTTGAAGTAAAAAAAAAAACAATTGAATTTAGGATTTGAAGAATAATTATTTTGTGGGAGTTTTTCTTGTACCGTTATCATTTGAGCTATACTTTTTTTATGGTGGCTTTTTTGGTTGAAGTTGATTCCAACTAAGACTACCATGAATGCGTTGTTTATTGCTAGACTGCTTAAACTTCTTCCCTTGCACCAGGGTAAAGGAGCTTTCCTAGTACCTGTGTTTCTTTCATTCTTTCTTCTGTGTCCTTTCTCTAGGTTTAAGTGTTTTGTTTCTGAACAACAAATCTACACACCCTTTAGTATTAAGTCATATGCAGTTGCCCTTTTTGTCTTTCTATTTTTTCTTTGGTATCAACAAATCTAATCATATATTCTTATTGTTGTTTTATCATTACTGAGATTTGCTTTTCCTTAGGGCTGGATTTGAGTTGAACCAATTCGGGATCGAGTTCAAGTTCGGCTTCATTAAGCCCGAAATGAGCTTGTTTTTGGTAAGCTTAAGCCTGGAATTCAAGAGCCCATGATATCGAGTTCGAGCTCGAGCTTGTAACCCGAGTCGTTCAAATTGATTAAAATAATGTTATTTGATTAATATATATCGAAACGACGTCATTTTAGTTAGTCTATCAACTTTTATTATTTTGAACCCTATGCTTGTAAGTTTTCCTTAAAAAAGAGATTTGATTATTTCTATTCATTGAACTGACAAGCTAGATGATGAAGTTCAGGACTAAATGGTCTTTCCCGAGGAATTCATCACTCATGTAATTTATTGAGGCTTCTTATTTTTGTCAAAAGTAACAAATTACTAAATTCATTGTGTGTTGACTAATTTAGGATCCTAATGGCCTCGTTGATGAGAAGAGTGAAAGCAGACTTTATATTGGAAATCTTGACCTGAAGATAACAGAGTAAGGAATATATTTTCTATATTGAGTTTTTTGCTTTTAACCAAAAGAACAGGAAGAAAAAGAATTGATGTCGAAGTTTTTCTGGGAAAATTGATTTATCCTGTTTGGTGTTTGTTATCCAGGGCTGCACTGATTAAGATGTTTTCTCCGTATGGGAAGATTGTAGCTGAGGATTTTCTCTGGCATACTCGTGGGCCAAAGCGTGGAGAACCACGAGGGTTTGCATTTATTCAGTTTAGCACCAAAGAGGTAAGTTGTCTGCTTCCTATCTCTTCTGTTTTGTAAGCAATTCCTGATTTCCACATTTAAAGTGAGCATGCAGGAAGCAGAATTGGCCAAGGAGAAGATGCATGGGAGACTAGCTTGTGGGCGCCCTTTGGTTGTTCGTCTAGCAAGTGAGAAGTACTACTTGGAAGAAACAACACAAAATTCTTCCAAAGCGGTGGGCGATGCAAGCAAATTAGGCATTATTGGTGGTAGTGGTGGACAGATGAACCGCAGTGCTAAAATAGCCGCAATCAAGAACAAATTGAGAGCATTGGAAGAAGAGAGCTGTAGTTCCAAGAAACAGAAGCAAGCTGAAGGCACCTCTTGTACCAGTAATCTTCTTGACCATCTGCCCAGCAAAAGATAAGAAACAAAGTTGCTGAGAGTGGAAGAAGATTCAATTCCCATCACCTCGATGCATTGCAACATTTTGACCAGAAGCTCGGGTTTTGGGTTAGAAACTGTCAATTCATAGTCAATTCATAACTCGATCTAATTTAGAGTCTTATTGAAAATTTTTAATTCTAAACTAATCTGAATTACATCTGAATTGATCTGACATAAACTGATCCGAAATTGTCTATTGATTTCACTTTTTTAAATGCTTTTAGCGTTATAGTTCTTTTACTAAATTTACATACCCAGACCTTTAAAACACATAAATATTAAAATTAGACTTGTCTTTCAATGTTAATTTGGCTTTAATAAATTTGACTATATCAACATTTTTCTAAATATTTAAATTAGTTTAAATTACCTTTTTTTTATCAATTTTAATACAATCTGATTTAATTTTAAATTTTGTCAGATTGCTCTAAATTAAATTTTGCGTAGAAGAAAATTAAACTTTAATTTTTTTTTTTCTCTTATCAAATTAAGAGACGGTATTGGAAATTGATGGCGCAAGAGTAGAGTGTGCTCAAAACTTGCAAACAAGACAAAAGTGGTTATAAGGTTAGACAACTAATTATCATATATAATTAAAGACAGGTTTTCGAATTCGAATTTAAATTTTAGAGGGATTTGGCTTGTAAAATTCATAAATTTAAAACATTTAATTTAAATTAATTAAAATAATATTATTTTATTTATATATATATATATATATATATAATGATATCGTTTCAATGATATATTTAGAAAACTAATTAAAAAATTTGTTAAAAGATTTGAATTCAATTTTTTAATAATTAAATTAAATTTAAAATTTATTTAAATTTAAATTTAATTTAATTTGAATCTGTTTCTGTTTATAATTATACTACTCAAAATTTGATTTTAATTGTGAATCCATTTATTTAGTACGACAAACAGACGAACGGCTGCACAGAAGCTAAACTTGGAGTATTCGGAGAAGGCTTTTCTTGGTGTCCGTTCTTCCCGAACTCGTTGTGATGACACGTGGACTACGGGCAAAGTTTAGTACAAGAAGAAGATAAACTATGGCTATGGCTATGGCTATGGCTATGGCTATGGCTATGGCTATGGCTATGGCAGAGCTTAGCGAATGAACACAGTCTATACTCCACTGATCTCCCCCAGAGTAGAATCCATCATTAATGGCTATGGCTATGGCTTCCACGACAAAGTTCTTCTCACAACCAATGTCATTCCTCCACCTGTCACCTTCCTCTTCCCGCCATAACCTTGTGGTTCTTTCATCTAAAACCACGAAGCCAACGTCTCTTTCACTTTCATCGTCGATATTGTCTAACGACTATAACCCTATTCCTATGCGATCGTTTAAGGTCCGGTCACAGATAAATTTCCCTGTCATTTCTCCGGACGACCATTGGGGGACGTGGACGGCTGTCTTTGCCACCGGGGCATTTGGTCTCTGGTCAGAGAAGACCAAGATTGGGAGCATGGTGAGTGCAGCTCTAGTGAGCACATTGGTTGGATTGGCAGCGAGCAATGTAGGCTTAATTCCTTTTGAAGCTCCAGCATATTCAATGTTCTTGGAATTTTTGCTACCTTTGTCCGTGCCATTGCTTTTGTTTAGAGCTGATCTGCGTCGCGTTATTCTTTCAACTGGGACTTTGCTCTTCGCTTTCTTGATCGGATCAGGTATTGGCCCTTGCATATAACATACAAGTTTTTAAAAATTTTTGAAGATTTTGATATTGAAGGGAACAGTCTGTCTGTAAATGTCGTTGCATTTTTAGTTTAAAACTCGAATTACTTGAACATCGACCTATGATGTGAACAAGAAATTTTTTTTCCTTTTTGTTCTACATTGTGACTGGAGTTTCACTTGGTAGAAATAAAGAAAAGGGCACCTGAGAGTTTTAGTGGAGTCAAAAGAAAGAATTTTGATTACTTTTTATCAAAACAGAACAATGCAGACTAACTGTTTGGTTACTGTATCCTATGACTTCCCAATCTTCAACAGATTTTATATATACTGTGGTCTGACTTAAGTTTTTGATGTTTATTTATAGGTGAGCCTATGAAAGAATTATGATCATAGCACTTGAGAGGATGTGTCAGATTATGAAAGACTGATTTAAATTTGAATCTTGTAACTTCCTGAACATTTATATGAACATCTCTTGTAACTTGTGTTAGTAATTGAGTCATAGGGGAAGCACAAAAGAATTCTTTCATTTGTATAGTTAATTCACTAAACCCTTTATGATCCTTAATAACTTGCTTTTTTTCTCTGTTTGTATGACAGTTGGTACTATTATTGGAACAATAGTGGCTTTCCAGTTGGTGCCTATGCGATCACTTGGAGAAGATAGTTGGAAAATAGCTGCTGCTCTCATGGGTAGTTATATTGGAGGATGTAAGTTGTCAGGAAATGTGCATCTTACTTCTGGATTGAGCTCTCTGTTAAGAATATATGGACATATAGAATTTAGATATTACGGATTATAATTTCTTCTTTTCGCTCTGCTCTCCCCCATTATTTTTGCCAGTTTCCAACAGCTGAAAGTTCACATTTCTCTTATTATATGGTCTACAATGAAATGAACTCTCTGTTGTGGTTGTTTGTAACAAATGTATCTGTAGAAGGGAACCTGAAGATTGGATTTTCAGTGCACTTAGAATGTTCTGGACTCCTTTGTTTACCCAAATTAGTACAATGGCATATTGGATTCATCCTGCCAAAGTTTATTGTATTTATAATCTGTAAACATGTGATTTTGCATTAGTTTCTGGTTGGTTTAAAATTCAGGTATCATCTGCATTAAAGTAAAGCAAGAAGGAAAGAATTAAGAGGCTACGGGGGAGGGGGAAGGGGAGGGAGAGAGAGAGGAACATAAGTTTCTTTTACTTGTTCAACAATTTCTAATTTGCTGTGGCTTTGTGCTTTTAGGGCATGAAGATGTTATTTTTTTACTGCAGCTAAATCAAAGTTGCCATGACATGGTAAACTGTTATCAATAAGTTCTGGAGTGAGAATTATCTGGAGTTGTTCTACAGCTACCTATTTGACTATATAATTCCTAAATTTGGTGTATTTGGTTCTTGAATGTAGCTGTCACATGTACATTTCTGTGACCTCGTTTCATGTTGTAATTGATGATGTTTTTCATTCTCCTTTTCCTTTGCAGCTATTAATTATGTTGCGATTTCAGAGGTTCTCGGAGTTTCTCCTTCAGTTTTGGCTGCAGGAGTAGCTGCAGACAATGTCATTACTGCAATATACTTTATGATATTGTTTGCTTTGGCCTCTAAAATACCTCCTGAGGCTTCACCAGCCAGTGGTATGTGCCATTCTGCTGCAATCAACTTCTAGTACCTATGTATGCTATTTTACAATCAAAGCTTTTGTCTATCAATTTCCCATACTTGGTTCAACCATGCAAAATCCAGAAATAATATGTCCTCCATTGTTATGGTCTAGATTCCTATCAATTCCAGTTGATGTTACCACTAGATGTTGATGTGGGGAGATGAATACTACAATCAAAAGTGCATCATCCTCATCATCTTAACCAGAAATTGTCTTGCAGGTGTTGAAATGGATAGAGAGTCCGATTCTGGAGGCAGGACTCCAGTGCTACAGACTGCTATGGCTCTTGCCATATCCTTTGCAATATGTAAGACTGCCATGTACCTCACAAAACTGTGCAGAATTCAAGGAGGCAGCCTTCCAGTAGTTACAGCCATTGTTGTCCTTTTGGCTACTGTATTCCCAACTCCATTTGGTTACCTTGCACCCGCAGGCGAATCCATTGCTCTGGTCCTGATGCAGGTAACTGAAACGTCTATTCTGCATTTAATTTCCTTTCTATGGAACTTCCAAACCACCTCCTCTCATGACAATTCGGAAACTTGGAAGTCGGGTGACATGTTTTCGAGCCACTGAATTCGAATGCTTCGTTCCATCTGAAATTGTTTTATGTGTGTTTTCTACAACAGGTATTTTTTGCAGTGGTGGGTGCGAGTGGGAGCCTATGGAATGTCATAAACACAGCACCTAGTATTTTCTTGTTTGCTCTGGTTCAGGTTCTAGTTCATTTAGCCGTCGTGATTGGAACGGGGAAGCTTTTTGGGGTTGATTTAAAGCTGTTACTTATTGCATCAAACGCTAATATTGGAGGTCCTACAACAGCATGTGGAATGGCCACGGCCAAAGGATGGGAGTCTCTTGTTGTTCCTGGGATTCTTGTGGGCATTTTCGGAATTGCAATTGCCACTTTTCTTGGCATTGGATTTGGGTCGATGGTCCTTAAATACTTGTAAATTCTATGAAATTAACTTTGGCATTTGGTTTGGAATAATTGTCTCAAGGCCAAGGACTTATTTCCACCCACAAAGACGAAATCCCATATTTTTTAAAACTTGAATAATCACCTATGAATAAAAGATAACAGGTAAATTTAATAATAAATAATTAAATATTAATGATCAAGAGAATTTTTTTACTTTTTAATATAATTTTAAAAAATAATAAATTAATAAAAATATTAAAATTATAATAAAAATATTTAAAAATATAAATAAATTAAAATAAAATAGAAAAAACCACCCTCAGTGATATCTATTAAATAAATAAAACAAGATGACCATTAATGGACCTAATTCATAAGTTCATAGAGTGATTAAAATTTACCATTTTCGTTATTAATGATGATTAAAAATAATCAAGTTTAGTCTAATCCACTCTTGGTTGCCATTATTAATAGTCAAGGCAATAAAATTTGACTACTCAAGAACCAAATGACCATTTTGGTTGTTTTTTAATTTTTTTAATTAATTTTTAAAATTTTGTAATATTTTATATTTAAATATTATTTTATTATAATTTTTTATAAAATTATTTTTATTAATTTATTCAAAAATTAATATATTTAGATAAAAAATAATCGTGTATAGATGTCCAGATTTTAGAAAATTGAGTGAGATTTTGCCTTAAAAAAAAAAATTAATTATGGTGGGAATAAATCCTTTGGCCTTATCTTAATTAATTAATTAATTAATTACTTAAAAATTTCAAACTCGCTTGTGTGTTTATTTGCATTTTATGTAAAGGATGATATTATTAAAAGGCCAAAGGACATTTTTCCACTCATAGTTTGAGGCGGGAACAAAGTCCCACCCGCTTAAGTTTAAAAGCTTGTTTTCCCATCCATTACCCAATTTTTTATTATTTTTATTAAAATTACTAAATTACCCTTTTAAAAATTAAAAATTTATAATAAAAATATAAAATAATTTTTAAATATAAAAAATTAAAAAAAAATAAAAAAGAATTTTAAAAAATTTTAAAAATATTTTGAAATTCAGAAAGGGTGGTAGCCATAGCCGCCGGCACCGGCGGTGGTGGCCGCCTATAA
>JAJEJH010000766.1:0-73292 GCA_026122585.1 Anacardium occidentale
GATCGAAGCAGTATAGTATTCAGATTCAGCTTTCTAGCCAGTAGCTAGACTGTTTAACCCACATGGCCAGGATGCCGAATCCCTGTATTACCCAGTCTGATCAGCACAGCAGGTACCCGAGGGTATAGAGAGGTATTCAGATGCATGCATCCAGTTTTTAGTTAGCATGACATGACATACACATCATGACGTGCATATATATGATATTAATAAATGAATGAGATCCAGATGAGCAGTTTCCAGATTCCAGCAAGCGCATAGATGTATGATTAGGGCCGAGGCCCAGGTATGTGTTTGTTTATATGATTGTTTGTACTTGCTTGGGTATTGAGGGAAGTAAGGAGCGCTTACTGGGTGATCTTTATCACTCATCGCCCTCCTTCTTCCAGTTTTGCAGGTGTTCGTGCTGGGTTCGAGGAGCGGTTGGATCGAGGCTGACGGAGAAGACACGCACACACACCTCGATCTCAGCTTGTATCAGTTTTGGACCTGTGTGGTCATATGTACTTTTGTATGTATCCAGATGTACAGAAATACTATGTAAGTATATGATAAAGGCCTGTGGGCCCATTGTACAGAACAGTCTATATATATGTTAATGATGTATATTCAAAAAAGCTTCCGCGTGTGTAAAATTGTATAGTTTCAGGCAGTGATTTTATTTTCGTAGGATTCCCGTCGTGGGTACCCGTATTTTCGGATTAATAATAAAAGCTCCCAGATATTGTTATTATTCAGCAGCAGGGGTACTCGTGGCGGCGGGTCCTACATTTGTTGGTATCAGAGCCAAAAGTTGTAAGTGTGTGGTGCTTTTCTCTCCTTCGCAGTCGTCGTCCAGACCCTCCTCACAGCACAGTCAGGTATTGATTTCCAGATTGATTGTGTTATGTGCTTCTAACCCCTGGTTTGTTGTGATGCTATAGATAGAGAAGAGTATATCCCTAGATATCTAGATGGGACAGACAGTAGTTCTACCGCCCACCCTATGAGTGTTAGTGATAGACGGCGCCCTCAGACTACCTCTCATGTGTCGATGAGACCCGATCAGTTGAGAGATATGATTGGGGATATTGTCAGAGAGAGCCTCCAGCAAGCTGGAGTGGGTAATGTTACAGAGCCAGACAGAGTTACTCCTCCTCAGTTTGAGAGTCATCAGATTCCGAGGAGAAGACATTCCCAGTCTTAGCATCAGTCATATCATCAGTCACATCCGCAGTATCAGCGACCGTATCAGTATCAGTCGCAGCCTCAATCAGTTAGAGAGAGACATCAGTATCCGGCAGGTTATACAGATTTCAGTCAGGGTAGGAGTTCGGATACAGTGGGTACTGGTTCTTCAGAGAGACTTCATCCGATTTATCATCTGCCAGCATCGTTTCAGCCAGCTAAATTCAGTGGATCCAGGGATCCAGCTGTAGCAGAGGAGTGGATTGAGGCAGTGGAGAATGTCATGGGCCTCTACACCTTATCAGAGAGAGAGAAGGTTCGATATGCAGTGTTCCTTCTCAAGGGTGATGCTAAAGTCTGGTGGAGCCTGGCCAAGACTTCCATCAGTGAGGGGCAGATGACATGGGCAAGATTCAGACAGTTGCTCGATGCAGAGTACAGAAGTTTGGAGATAATTTATGCCAAGGCCCAAGAGTTTATTGATTTGGCTCAGGGGTCGAGTTCAGTGAAGGAATATGCTACCAGGTTCAACGCATTAGCGAGATTCGTCCCGAGCTTGGCAGGGACAGAGTTGGGCCGAGTTCAGAAATTTATTCATGGGTTACATCCTGCGATCTACAAGGATGTGATGACAGGCCCAGAGCCTCCTCAGAGATTCAGTGATGCCTTGGGGAGAGCACTTAGATCCGAGGCCGGTTTACAGAAGATGGGTGTTATGATTGGTGTATCTGAGAGAGGTCAGAGATCGGATGACAGAGATAGGGGCAAGAGGCCAATGTCAGCCAAGAGATCTGCTCGCGGTTTCCAGAGTCAGAGGCAGAGAGTTACCCCCCAGCCACCACAGTGTACCAGATGTGGCAGACGCCATTTAGGGGAGTGCATGGCAGGTCAGATAGTATGTTACTAGTGCCATCAGCCAGGGCACATGATGGCAACATGTCCAGCCAGATTGGGTACAGGTGCAGGTGCTGGACAGGGCAAAGGTGGAGCCGGTCAGTTCAGAGGCCGATGTGGTCCACCCAGAGGCGGAGTTAGAGCCGATAAAGGTGGAGCAGATGTTCCCAGAGTTGGTGATAGAGCACAGGAGGGAGGTGCCGGTCCTTCCAGAGTTGGCGGAGGCAGAGCCAGAGTTTATGCAGTCCGCCAGGAGCAGGCAGAGGCCATTCCCTATGCAGTTACCGGTCAGTTACTTTATTTTGATACTCCTTTATTTGTACTTGTTGACTGTGGAGCCACACACAGTTTTGTGTCTTGGAGTGTGGTTGAGAGATTGGGGGTTGACCCTAGTATGGCCAGTAGGAGTATCCAGGTGGAGATGCCAGATGGGGGGTTTGTGTTGAGTGACAGAGTCCTCCTAGATCAGGAGGTAGAGATTATGGGTAGATCAATGATGATTGATTTGATTCTGCTGGAGTTAGCAGATTATGATATGATTTTGGGAATGGATTTTCTGAGTAGATACAGTGCAGAGATAGATTGTGGAAGGAAGAAGGTGAGATTCCACATAGGCCGCGATCAGTTTGTATTTGGTGAGGGTAGAGTTGACAGTCTGATGATCTCCAGCATTCAGGCGAGCAGATTGTTGAGACAGGGTTGTATCGAATACTTGGCCAATGTTGTGTGTAGCAGTTCAGTGGGTCCGAGTATCGAGGAGGTGCCAGTTGTCAGAGAGTTTTCAGATATGTTTCCAGAAGAGTTACCAGGGTTGCCTCCAGACAGAGAGTTAGAGTTTAGTGTTGAGCTTCTTCCGGGTACGGCTCCAATTTTTAAAGCTCCGTATCGGATGGCTCCAGCTGAGCTTCAGGAGTTGAAGAAGCAGCTTTAGGAGTTGACAGATAAGAGGTTTATCAGACCTAGTTGTTCACCTTGGGGAGCTCCGATTCTATTTGTTAAGAAGAAAGATGGGTCGATGAGGATGTGTATCGACTATAGGGAGCTGAACAGAGTGACAGTGAAGAACAAGTATCCCCTGCCCAGGATTGACGATTTGTTCGATCAGTTGAGAGGTGCAGCTGTGTTTTCCAAGATTGATTTGAGATCTGGGTACTATCAGGTCAGAGTGGCAGATAGAGATGTTCCCAAGACAGCCTTCAGGACCAGATACGGGCATTATGAGTTCGTGGTGATGCCGTTTAGGTTGACTAATGCTCCAGCGATCTTTATGGATCTGATGAACCGGGTGTTTCATGATTGCTTAGACCGGTTCGTGGTGGTTTTTATTGATGACATTCTGGTGTATTCCATGAGTGTGGTGGAGCATGCAGAGCATCTCAGATATGTGCTTCAGAGACTGAGAGACAGACAGCTGTATGCCAAGTTTTCCAAGTGTGAGTTCTGGCTTGACAGAGTGGCATTTCTGGGTCACGTGGTCTCAGTAGACGGTATTTCAGTGGATCCCAGTAAAGTAGAGGCTGTATTGAGTTGGCCAAGGCCAAAGACAGTAAAGGAAATCAGAAGCTTCCTTGGGTTGGCAGGTTATTACAGGAGATTCATTGAGGGATTCTCTAACCTAGCAAGACCTCTCACTGCCTTGACTAGGAAAGAGGTTCCATTTGTTTGGTCAGAAGAGTGCGAGGCACGATTCCAGGAGCTCAAGCAGAGATTGACTAGTCCTCCAGTGTTGGCACTACCTCAGGAGGGAGTTGAGTTTGACATTTATACAGATGCTTCCCATCAGGGGATTGGGGCAGTGTTGATGCAGAGTGGTAGGGTCATTGCCTATGCCTCCAGGCAATTGAGGGATCATGAGTTGAGGTACCCTACCCATGATCTAGAGTTGGCAGCAGTCGTGTTTGCTTTGAAGATTTGGAGACATTACTTATATGGAGTTAAGTGCAACATATACTCAGACCATAAGAGTCTGAAGTATTTCTTCACCCAGAGAGAGCTTAATATGAGACAGAGGAGATGGCTAGAACTAGTAAAGGACTATGATGTTGATATCAGATATCACCCAGGGAGAGCCAATGTAGTGGCAGATGCTTTGAGCAGGCGTGTGGCTTTATCCAGCCTTTCAGTTTAGTTAGAGCTGCAGTATGAGATTGCCAGAGAGCAGATTGAGATTGTTACTGCAGGATTCTCCAGACTGCAGATCAGATCTTCTCTATATGATGAGATCAGAGAGTGTCAGATGTCAGATGAGTGGACTCAGAGTATGCTTCAGAGGATGTCAGAGAGATCAGTGCCAGACTTTGAGTTCAGAGATGGGATCTTGAAATTCAGAGACAGAGTATGTGTGCCACAGAGTTCAGAGTTGAGACAGAGGATTTTGTCAGAGGTGCACAGTACGGTGTATTCAGCACACCCAGGCAGTACTAAGATGTATCAGGATCTCAAGAAGAGTTTCTGGTGGTCAGGCATGAAGAAGGACATAGCAGATTTCGTTTCCAAATGTCTGGTGTGTCAGCAGGTTAAGGCAGAGCATCAGAGACCCTCAGGTTTACTTCATCCTTTGAGTATTCCTGAGTGGAAGTGGGAAGATATTTCTATGGATTTTATTTCTGGTCTTCCTAGAGTTCAGAGAGGATTTGATGGCATATGGGTGATTGTGGACAGACTGAGCAAGTCAGCTCATTTTCTGCCTATTAGACAGGGCATGTCTACAGATCAGTTGGGGAGACTGTACATCAGAGAGGTGGTCAGACTCCATGGGGTTCCCAGGACTATAGTGTCAGATAGAGACTCCAGATTCTTGTCAGCTTTCTGGAGGTCATTGCAGAGAGCCTTGGGGACCAGATTACAGTTTAGTTCAGCCTACCATCCTCAGACAGATGGACAGACCGAGAGAGTTAACAAGATTCTGGAGGATATGCTCAGAGCTTGTTGTATGGACTTCTAGACCGATTGGGCAAAGTTGATTTCCCTCATAGAGTTCGCGTATAATAATAGTTATCAGGCGACTATTCAGATGGCTCCATTTGAGGCGTTGTACGGTAGGAAGTGTAGGTCTCCTCTTCATTGGGATGAGATTGGAGAGAGAGATTCTTTGGAGACAGTTGTGGGCCCAGAGATAATTCAGGGCATGATTGAGCAGATCCGGATCATCAGGCAGAGGATGAAACAGGCCCAGGATCGACAGAAGAGTTATGCAGACCTGAGACGCAGAGAGATTGAGTTTGCAGTAGGCGACAGAGTATTCCTGAGAGTTGCTCCATACAGACACGTTCTCAGATTTGGCAGAAAGGGGAAGTTGGCCCCTAGATTCATTGGTCCCTATGAGATACTTGAGAGAGTGGGGACAGTTGCCTACAGATTGGCTTTGCCAGCTAGCATGGACAGAATTCATAATGTGTTCCATGTGTCTCAGTTGAGGAAGTATGTGGGGGATCCTTCTCATGTGCTTCAGTTTTCAGAGGTTGAGTTGGCTGATGATTTGAGTTATCAAGAGCTGCCGGTACAGATTCTGGATTACAAGGTCAAGGTTCTCCGGAACAAGCAGATTCCTCTAGTGAAGGTCTTATGGCACAGTCAGAGAGTGGAGAAAGCCACTTGGGAGGTAGAGTCTAAGATCAGGAATAGGTTCCCAGAGTTATTCAGGTAAATTTCGGGGCCAGAATTTTTATAAGGGGGGAGGAAATGTAGCATCCTAGATCCGAAAGCCTTTTCGGTTAGAGTTTCGGGGTTAGAATCGAGATTCAGAGAGAGATTGGGAGTCTGGTTAAGTTCAGGGGTGAGTTGGTAAGTTTTCGGAGCCATGCGGTTTCCGTTGGAATCCTTTCGGAAGGATTCGATTAGGCGAGTGAGCGGGAAATGAATTAAGTTCATTTTCCTTGGTGCACGCCCGTGCGTGGCATGGTATTTAAGTGAGAGCCGAGAGAAATGTCATTTCTTTTCTCACCCAAGTTTCTTTTAGCCATTTTCTCTCTTCAATTTCAGCTCCTCCTATTCCTAGAGAGGGAATCCAGCTGCAAGAAGCTCCCAATCCGATTAGAGAGCCAAGAGATTAGAGATTTGTGAAGTTTCCCGAAGCATGGCTAGAGGTAAGTGTTCCCTTACCCTTTCCTTGAGTTTCCAGGCATGTTTTGTGATTCTTGATGCCATGAATGAATTCCTTGCATGCTGATGAATGTGTGGAATGCTTATATGTGATTGCATGTTGATTTGGTTGATGGATTTCCACCCTTGAAGCTTGCATGTGTGTATGTATGGCTTTGGAGAGAGAAAGAATATGTTCCCATGGTAAATCGTTTGATGGTTGATGCATGTGCAAGTTGAGGCTTGAATTGTGTTAATTGGGATGTTGAGAACATGTGTTTGAAGTGTTATTGTGAATGAATGTGTTTTGGTTGGCCATTTCATGCATTTTTCGAGCGGTGCTTTGTTGAAGAACCAGACGCACGACCGTGCGCCAGTATGGCACGACCGTGAGCCTGCGTTTCTCCAGATGCACGCCCGTATGCACAACCGGTGCACGGCCAGAAAATGCATGTGCACGCCCGTGTGTCGCATACGCACGCATTTTCAGTGACAATGAATAGTGAATTCCAGTAGCTTGCACGACCAGGCGCACGACCAGCACACGGTCCCGTGCGTCAGGGTGCACGCCCGTGCACGTTTCATGCACGCCCGTGCATCAGCAAAGTTTCAGAAAAATGATTATTAAATGAGAATTTAAGCATGCGAATTCAGAATAAAGGTTAATTGGCTTCAGATAAGCATCAGATGAGCATGTGATCAGTTAATAAACTGCATGTGCATATCATGACATGACATATAGTTTCAGAGAGGATCAGGGGATCCGAATTCAGCAGTATTCAGAACCCGATGTACGGGTAAGAGTAAAGGGTGAATACGAGGGGGCATCTGTGGGAATCAGCCTTCTGACACCAGTCAGAACGCTCAGCAGTATTTCAGATTCAGTTCCTGACACCAGTCAGATGATTCAGCAGTATTTCAGTTTCAGCTCTCTGACACCAGTCAGATCGAAGCAGTATGTATTCAGATTCAGCTTTCTAGCCAGTAGCTAGACTGTTTAACCCACATGGCCAGGATGCCGAATCCCTGTATTACCCAGTCTGATCAGCACAGCAGGTACCCGAGGGTACAGAGAGAGGTATTCAGATACATGCATCCAGTTTTCAGTTAGCATGACATGACATACACATCATGACGTGCATACATATGATATTAATAAATGAATGAGATCTAGATGAGTAGTTTCCAGATTCCAGCAAGCGCATAGATGTATGATTAGGGCCGAGGCCCAGGTATGTGTTTGTTTATATGATTGTTTGTGCTTGCTTGGGTATTGGGGGAAGTAAGGAGCGCTTACTGGGTGATCTTTATCACTCATCCCCCTCCTTCTTCCACTTTTGCAGGTGTTCGTGCTGGGTTCGAGGAGCGGTTGGATCGAGGCTGACGGAGAGGGCACGCACACACACCTCGATCTCAGTTTGTATCAGTTTTGGACCTGTGTGGTCATATGTACTTTTGTATGTATCCAGATGTACAGAAACACTACGTATGTATATGATAAAGGCCTGTGGGCCCATTGTACAGAACAGTCTATATATGTTAATGATGTATATTCAGAAAAGCTTCCGCGTGTGTAAAATTGTATAGTTTCAGGCAGTGATTTTATTTTCGTAGGATTCCCGTTGCGGGTACCCGTATTTTCAGTTTATTAATAAAAGCTTCCCGATATTATTCAGCAGCAGGGGTACTCGTGGCGGCGGGTCCTACAATCCCATATCTGAAAATCTCATGAAAGCTTTATCTGAAAGCTATGCTAAAAACTGTGTACCCTGGGTACCTGATATGCTATACTGAAAACTATACTATGCAGACTGATGAATATAGCGATTCGACACTTTGGCCATGTGAGTTTCCTATGCAAACACGCGCCATAAACTGTATGAGTCACGTGATGCCTCTAGGCCTTGGCCTAAAAACTGATCTGAACTGAGCGTCTCGCGCTATACTGCGTCTGATCCTAGGATCAGGAAACCTATAATCTATTAACTGAGCAACCCGACACATGCCAATACATAGGGCTAGTAATAAGCATATAGCTCCTGGTGCAACGGGTGTGCTGAAACTCACAAGTGCCCCATCGTATTCACCCATAAAATCTATGTTGTTCAACTGAAAACATGAATTCAAATCCTTGGATCCATTTCTGAAAACTCTGTATGACATGTCGTGCTATGCTGTGTTTATGATGCATCATGTATTCTTATTTGAGCTCATTTTACTGTTTTTTATCACTTGGATAGCTTTTACTGTACATATTTCTCATTTTAAGCTTATTTTTCTCATTTCTGCCTGACGCACGGGCGTCCGTGTCACGTGCACGGGTGTGCATGAGCTTGCATGAGACCGTGAGCAAGTTGTACATGTGGTCGTGCGTGATTCTGTGATTTTCAAGCATATTTCTCATTTTCTCTTGGTGCACGGGCGTGCATGAGCATGCACGATCGTGACCCTACAAATTAGGTCATGCACAGCTACGTGAACACGGCCGTGACCATGCAGAAAAGACAGTATGCATGGGTGTACGTCTTGCTCTGCACTTTCATGACCGTTCAGAATCAATTCGATTCCCAGCCAAATCTCATACCAAATGCAAAATAAGCATTTCCCACATGTAAAACACTTCATATAAGCATAATTTCCCTTTCAATAACTTCAAATCACATGCTCAACATCCAACCCATCACAAAAGCATATAAATCATACATATTCTCACGCATAACATGTATATAAGCATCAATCATCATCATAATCATCTCAAATCATCATCAGCACACAAGGAAAACATCACACGCATGCTGGCATCAAATCACACGCATCAAACATGTATCAAGCATAACAAAACTCAAGGGAAAGAGGTAAGAAGCACCTACCTCTAGACATGCTTCTCTCACTAGCAAAGCACAAGATCAAGCTGGATTGGATGGTTTTGGAAGCTGCTCTTCCCTCCTAGGGTTGATCTTCTCTGAAAATGAAAAGCAAACTTTGGGTGAAAATGCTTTAGAAACTGGATAAGCTTAACTTAAACCAAGGAGGCTGGAACTTAACGCACGCACGGGCGTGCACTCCTCATGCACGGTCGTGCATCCCGAAAAAATTACAAAAATGTCATTTTCCCGCGCTCGCATGCAAATCCACTCAAACGGATCCATGCACAAGCCACCAAACTCTAGAAAAACACCCATTTCACCCCAAAACTTTCTCATAACCCTAGAATTCACAAAAATCTCAATCTAACCCCAGATTAGAAGGCCTAAAAGACCAAACTAACCCTGAGATGTTACATTTTACACAAAGCTCTCTGAAAACATGCAAGCAGAAACTTAAAATATAAGTAAAACAATGGTGGGTTGAAAACTTTGTATATTATATATATATATATATATATATATATATATATATATATATATATATATAATATTACCCAAAAAGGGTACTGTGTATATACAATCTATATAAAATGCAAGCATGAAATCCATACAAACATGCCTGAAAACCATACAAGCATGCCTGAAAACCATACAAGCATGCAAGCCACTAGCATGCTTTCTGGTAAAATATTGGATCTCCCCCATGCCACAGCTAGATCATGCCTTAATTAGCGCCTAACTCACTAACCTGCAAGAAGGAAAAACATAAAAAGGTGAGTAATAAGTCATTCAATAAGCGTTTTGTATATCTTTACCACAAGCAAGTTTTCGTTCTATATTTCACTTGTAATATATCCTAAATCTGTTCTGAATTTCATGTCTTGCTATTTTGATGCTTTTCTTATCATTCCTTTTGTGTTCTTTTTCATGTCATGCTATGTGTGTCATGATATGAAATATACTAAAAGCAAGTTCTTTGCTCTTGGGTTTGTATTTTGAACCATTTATTTTCTGAAAATAACTATAGTGACATAAAGATCTTGAAATAAAAATATATCTAAAAATATTATAACTAAAAATCTATTATGCTGATCAGATTGATGAATACAATGATTTGACACCCTGGCCATGTATTGGCACTCGATCAGTAGGTTGAAATCTAATAACTGATGCAAACCAATGTATATCTCTATCTATAATTGAAGTTGACTCCCTCTCCAATAGATGTGCAACTGATAGTTACCTTCTCGTAGTCACTCTTAAAATGATATTTGAAACATCATATTTTCTACTTTAAAACATATATTGGTTTTTTAGATCTCTTTCTAAAAATACTATTTTGGCATGCATGTCATGTCATGATATGTTTATAATGCATACTGTCTGATTTTCTATGCATATTGCTGAGTTCTAGTGTATTAAAATGGCTTAATGTGATTTTTTTCCTTATTTTGAAAATTTTACATGTTGCACGGTTGTGCTGCAGAAGACACACAATTGTATCCCTTGTGTCACACATGCATGCAAGCTTCTTACTTTACATGATCATGATCTATTACACGATCTTGCAAAACAAGAGTTGACATATGATCGTGACCTCTACTATCATGGTCGTGCAATATGTTTCTTAGATGAATACAACCAACTAACACGACCGTGATATTATAGAAAGAATGACTACACAATTATGCACCTACGGGCATATAGTCATGTGTCATGCCCTGTTTCTATAATATCGCACTTACAAACACCAAAAATCATGCTAAACTCATTCAATTCATATTCAAACTAGTTTAATTAGTTGCACAAATCTAACACGTCACTTATCGTATGCTTATTTCATTATCAACACCTAAAAGTCATCAAATCATGGCTCAAAATCTTTCAACTTACAGACAATAACATACATGCTTACAATAAACTTTCCAAGCAATCAAACCTTTCTTATATCACTTTTATCTTACAATTTCATCTCATAATCATCTTATTAAACGTAAAACATGTTACATATACCATCATGCATTAAATACACAAAAAACACAAACATGAAAAATAGGGGACAAAGGCAATGAAACAATTATCTCTTGCCATCATTGTTATAACTCTTTCTTTATCTAGATTTTTACTTTCTAACTGGACTAGGAGCTTTTAGTGGATTACTTTCTCTTCTAGGGTTAGAATTCTTTGAGATATGGATGAAAAATCGAGTGTAAATGAAACTAAAAATGGATGAAGATGGCTTTAAATATGACAATAAGACCAGCAGACATGCACCGTCGTGCATGGTGGAGAATTTAGATTTCCCACACTCTTGCACTTTACATGAAAAAGGTCTCCCAAGGAGACTCATATATATGCCACACAAGCCCTAACAATGACTATATTACCTCATGAACTCTCTCAACTCTATTTTTATCATAGAATCACATTTCTAACCTCAAATTTATAACTTAAAAAGACAATTCTGACCTTAAGATGCTACATTCTCTCCCATTAATAAAAATTTTATCTGTAGAATTTACCTGAATTACTCTAAGAATGTAACATCCTAGGGTTAAGAATGTTTTTTAGGCAATTAATCTAGGTTAGAATGCGATTCAGTAAGAGTTTTAAGGTTGTGAGAGAGTTTTGGGGTGAAATAGATATTTTTTCAGAGTTAGGTGATTTATGTATGGATCATGTTGAGAGGATTTGCATGCAAGCGTAGGAAAATGCCAGTAGTGCATTTTTCCAGCCATGCACGATCGTGCATATTAGGGTGCACGCCCGTGCGTGCGTTAGGTTTCTGTCACCTTCGTTTAAGTTAATCTTATCCAGCTTTTCAGCCATTTTCACCTAAAGTTCCCATTTGATTTTCAGAGACTACCAACCCTAGAAGAGAAGATCAACAACCAGGACTATCCAATCCAGTTTGAAAGTGTGAATTGCTTGAGCGATAAAGCCATGTCTAGAGGTAGGTGTTCCTTACCTCTTTCCCCTCTTTGTTTGATGTGCTTTGTAGCATCCCAGGTTAGAAAAGCCCTTAGGGGTAGAGTTTTGAGGTTAGAAATAGAATTCAGAGATAGTTTGGGAGTCTAGAAGAATTCAGGGGTGAGATGGTAGTTTTCCAGAGCTGTGTGGCCTTCGTATGATTCCCTTAGGGAGGTTTCAATCATGCGAAGCGCGGGAAATGGATTGTATCCATTTTCCCTTGGTGCACTCCCGTGCATCGTCCCTGCACGCCCGTGCAGGTGGGTAGAAAAGAGAGAGATGAGAGAGTTATTGCATTTTCTCACCCATTTTCAGTCGATTTCTTCTCTTGTTTAGCAGCTCCCAGCCCTAGACGTGAAATCCAGCTTCCAATGGCTCCCATTCCAGCTAGAGATCAGAGAGATCAGCTTGAGGGATAGTTTTCCAGCAGCCATGTCAAGAGGTAATTTCTCTCTTACTTCTTCCAGCTTTCCCAGCTTGTTTGGTGATGCTTGGAAACGTTTGCCGGCGTTTCCAGCATATTAGAACATGTTGTGTATGTTATATGATGCCATGTTGATGATTGAAATGCTTATTTCCATCCAAGATGCATGCTTGTTTAGTATGTGTGTGTTAGTGAGAGAAATCTCAGATTTGCATGGTGAAATGCTTGATGCTTGATGAATGATGAAATTGATGATGGGAATATGTATATTGAAGTGCTTTGGATGGTTGATTATGTTTAATTTCAATTTGGTTGAGGAATTGGTTGGTTTCCAGTAGATTCAGGCGAGCCATGTCTGAGCAAGACAAGGCGCACAGCCGTGTGCCCGCCAGAGCACGCCGTGTGCCCTTGTCTTTGCGAAGGCACGGCCATGTGCACGAAGTGCACACGATCTGAAAAGCTGAGGACACGACTGTGTGTCCTGAGGGACACAGTCGTGTGTCCTTCTTTTATGTGAAATGGCCAGATTATTCCAGAGGCTTGCACGACCAGACACACGACCGAGGCACAGTCCCGTGTGTCTGGGCACACGCCCGTGTGCCTGTGTGCAGCACGGTCGTGTGTGCGAGTGTACGCCCGTGCGTTTGCTTTGCACGCCCGTGCTTCAGCCTTATTTTCCCAGATTTTGCAGAAATGACTTATTAAAGGTTTGGTAATCTATCCAAGGCCTAATTGACATCAGATAATCTAGATTTCAGATAAGAATGTAGCATATGCATAGCATGACACAACATGTAGTCTGAAAGAGGATCCAGGGATCCGAATTCAGTAGTTTCAACATTCAGAAGCCAATGTATGGGTTTCAGTTTGGGGTGAACTCGAGGGGGCATCTGTGGGACCCAGCATTCTGACACCAGTCAGTCTGCTCAGCATTTCAGTATTCAACTTTCTAGCTAGTAGCTAGAATGTTCAACCCACTTGGCCAGGATGCCGAATCCCTGTGTTCATCAGCCTGATCAGCACAGTAGGTACCTTTGGGTACGTATAGAGATTCGCATGCATGCACATCCAGTTATCAGTATCATACCATGTCATGAAATTTATTTCAGAATATAATTATTAATGAGAAACAGTAATCCAGTATTCAGTTTCAGTACCCACGAGCGCATAGATGTATGATAGGGCCGAGATCAGGTATGTATGCCCTTGGTTGTGCTTGTCTGGGTTGAGTGAAGTAGGGATTGCTTACTGGGTGATCTTTATCACTCATTCTTTTCCTTCTTCCTTCCTTTTCTCAGGTTTTGTTGCTGCTGGCGAGGAGCGGGTGGACTGAGGCTCGCGAGAGAGGACCCATACACACCCTTTTTAGCATGTACATGTATTTTCTTTCAGTTTTGGACCTGTGAGGTGTTGTACAGAAATGTAAATGTAAACAGATGTACAGAATAGTATATATATATATATGAAGCCAGTTGGGCTCATTATATATTTCAATTTTAGTTCAGCTTCCGCATGCAATGTATAGTAGCAGGTTTCTTTTCTTTTTCGTAGGATTCCCGTCTCGGGTACCCAATTTCCAGTTTAGTAAATAAAAGATCAGTTTTCTTCAGCAGCAGGGGTACTCAGGGTGGCGGGTCCTACATGCTTGATGTATGCTTCGAATGAGATTAGCTTGATTCTAGCATGCTTGTTAGTTTACTTTGCATGTTTGATGACTTGAGATGATGATTATGATGATTATATATGGATGGTTGAGACATATGTCGATAAATACGTATATGCATGCTTTTGAGATGCTTTGAATGATTGAGGATGATGATTGATGCTATTGATAGCAAGAGTATGTGCATATGAAGTGTTTGGCATGTGAAAGTGTTTGATTTACTTTTGATATGAGATTTGGATGGGATTAAGCATGATCCTAGATTGCCATGTTGATGTAGAGTGCGATGCACGACCGTACACTCGTAGCACACGCCTGTGCATACTACATTTTACATGGTTATAACCGTGTTCACATTCCCGTGCACGACCTAGAAATATAGGGTCACCGTGCATATTCATGTCACGGTCGTGCATGTTCATGTCACGGTCGTGTATCAGTAGAAAATAAGAAAATATAGAAAAATCATAGAACCTAGCATGACCACATGCACAATTGACTCATGGTCCCGTGAAAGCTTATGCATGCCCGTGTGCGTAGACACACACGCCCGTACGTCAAGCAGAAAAGAGAAAATAAAGCATGAGTAACCATAATGCACAGTAAAAGCTATCCAATTGATCTAAATCAGTGAAATAAGCTTAGTTAAGCTTACATGATGCATCATATGCACAACATAACATGACATGCCATAAGATTTTTCAGAAAGGGATCCGAAGATCTGAATACATGTTTTCAATAGAAAAATATTGATTTTAAAGGTGAATACAAGTGGGTACTTGTGAGTTTCAGCACACCTGATAGCATCAGGAGCTATATGCTTATTATTAGCCCTATGTATTGACATATGTTGGGGTACTCAGTTAGTAGCTTAGGGCTTGATAATCCGAGGATCATGTATCAATATATAACATGAGACGCTCAGTTCAATTATCAGATTCAGAGGTATCACATGTGTAAAACCCCAAAAACTAGATGGCAAATAACTTAGAAGGTGAATAGGTTATTTAAAAACTTTTTTCAAATTTAAAACATTTCCTATTCAACCAAAACAAGCATTCAATTATATCAATACAATTAAGCACAAAATATAAATTCGACTAAGCAAGTATAAATAAAGAGAGTAAAGGGAAAGAAATGCTCAGCCAATTTATAGTGGTTCGGAGCTTCTCCACGCCTCCTATGTCCACTACTCCAAGCAACCCCGCTTGAAGATTTTTCTTCCACTAACTTTAACCCAAAGTTACAGTAGTTTTTTTTTCAACAAGGGATTTCTGTAACATCCCAAGTTCGGGGTCAGATTGTGATTTCTGAGTTTTCTAGGGTTATGTGAGAGTTTTGGGGTGAAAAGAGAGGTTTTTCTTGAGTTTGAGGGCTTGTGCATGGATCCGTTTGGGAGGATTTGCATGCGAGCGTAGGAAAATGACATTTTTGTAATTTTCCCGGGATGCACGACCGTGAGTGGTAGATGCACGCCCGTGCATGAGCATTTTTCCAGCTGTCTTGAGTTTAAGTCGCGCTTATCCGTTTCCAAACTCATTTTCACCTAAAGTTTGGCTTTGATTTTCAGAGGAGAGTAACCCTAGAGGTGGTGATCAGCTTCCAGGAGCTTCCAATCCAGCTTGATCTTGAGTTTTCTTGTGAGAGAAAGTATGTCTAAAGGTAGGTGCTTCTTTCCTCTTTCCCTTGTGTTTTGATTCAGTTTGATGCTTGCTTTATGCATAAGATGTGTTTCCGGCATGCTTGTGATGTTCTCCTTGCGTGTTGATGATGATTTGTGGTGATTATACTGATGATTTGTGCTTGTTCACATGTGATGTGTGAGAAAGTATGTTTATATATGTTTATGTCATGGGTTGGATGATTTGTTTGAGATGAGGAGTTGCTGGAAGTTTAATTATGCTTATTGGAAGTGTTTGGCATGTGATATATGCTTGATTTGAGTTTGGGTTGTGTTTTTGGTCGGAATCGTGTTGATTCCGAGTGGTCATGGAGGTGCAGAGCAGGACGCACTCCCGTGCACCCGAGCACACGCCCGTGCACACTGCCTTTTCTGTATGGTCACGATCGTGTTTACGTGCCCGTGCATGACCTAATTCAAGGGGTCACGACCGTGCATGGTTCATGCACGCCCGTGCGCCCAGTGAAAATGATGATATTGCTTGAAATTCCAGAACCTTGCACGACCACATGCACGACTTGGTCACGGTCCCGTGCGAGTTCACGCACGCCTGTGCACGCGACACGCATGCCCGTGCGTCAGGCAGAAATGAGAAAAAAAATAAGCTTTATATGAGAAATGTGCACAGTAAACCCTATCCACTGGATAGTAAACAGTAAAATGAGCTCAAATATGATACATGATGCATCATATGCATATGCATAGCATGGCATGCCATCTAGAGTTTTCAGATACGGATCCGAGGATCTGAACTCATGTTTTCAGTTGTAAAACACAGTTTTCAGAGATGAATACGAGGGGGCACTTGTGAGTTTCAGCACCCGTGTCACCATGAGTTATATACTCATTACTAGCCCTATGTATTGGCATGTGCCGGGTTGCTTAGCTTGTAGTTTAGTTTTCCTGGTCCGAGGATCAGATGCAGTATAGCGCAAGACGCTCAGATCAGTTCAGTTTCCAAGCCTAGGCTTGATGGCATCACGTGGGCCATACAGTTTGTGGCACGTGTTTACAGAGGAAACTCACATGGCCAAGGTGCCGAATCCCTGTATTTCATCAGTCTGCGCAGCACATTTTTCAGCATAGCATGTACCCCAGGGTACTCAGTTTTCAGTATAGCTTTCAGATAAAGCTTTATGATTTTCAGATATGGGATCCCAGGATCCAACAGCAGTTTTCATGAACAGTTTTCAGAAAACTATTTTCAGTATACAGACCCAGGCCTAGTTATGATTTCAGCATGTTATCATATCATGTCATTGTTATATGACACAGTGCATATCATTCAGAGAATGATAAGACAGTAAGAAACTGTAAATGATCAGAATATGAAACAGCATGTAAACGACACAAACAGTTAAACATAAAAACATGATAAGCCACGTATTGACACGTGAATTTCAGAAATCAGTAACAGTAACAGATCAGGACAGTTCAGTTTATACTTTCAGTCAGAGTTCAGTGCGTCAAGTTTGACCTCTCGGATTACTCTTCACTCTAGGTTGTTTACGTATACTCATATACGTATTTTACGACCCGGTATGAGGTAGTATCCGACCAGTGAAGATGAGACCGTCAGAATGGTCTTCAGTTGAGCCTGTTCTGTTTGAGTTGGGGTGGCAATCCTTCGAGAAGGATTGGGTTTAGGGTCTGAGGATATGAAGTGCTTACTGAGTGATTGTATCACTCACTCCCTACTTTCATTTCTCTTGCAGGTAGGTTGTTGGGAGTTGGGAGGAGGAGTCTGCTATTATTTTGGGATCCAGTTTATTTTAGTTTTTGTATGCACACGTATACGTTTTTCCGCGAACACTTTAATATAATACAGTTTTTTTTTTATTTGGGCATGTATATATGTATGTATATATTGTACTACAGGTCTTCCACTATGATATTTCAGTTCAGTTAAGCATTTCGGTTGGGTATTATTGACCATATTTTCTTTATTTATTTATTATTATTTTATTAAGCAGTGAACAGTAATACCCTTCTGGGATGTCTTACAATTTCACCCTTCACACTAGTTTTGATACAAAGGATTGTACCTTTAACTTAGTTTTAACAGGGATTACTCCCCACACTAGTTTCACGGGATTACGCCCAAGGGTTTGTGCAAAATTACAATAATTTGCCTCACAAGGCTAATACAACAATTAAGCTCAAGGTTTCTCTCTAAAGGTTTACAAATATTTTTGTGAGAGAAATTCGGAGAAGAGTTTAGAGAATGAAAGAATGGAAGTTGTAATGCTAATTCTCTAACCCCTCAATCTTCAAATCAGCTCAAATTTATAGGATTTGGAAGAATATAGTCGTTGCTGCTGATTTGAGAGCCATTAGAGCCTTTCTGGAAAGTTACATGGGCATATCCTTCTCTTGCACGGTCGTGCTTCCCTTTTTCTGTACTTTTTAACGGTCATTTTTGTGCTAGCACGGTGTGCGTATCTGTAACACATGGGCGTGTGTCATTTTTCTTTCATCCGCTTTCAAATTCCAGAAGCACGCACGAGATGCAAGCACGATCAATACACGGGACGCGCACGACTACATTTTGGCCTTGCACACAGGCGTGTGTCTATGCTACACGGCCGTGTGTGTCATTTTCCTTTGACACACGGTCGTGTCTTCTTCTTGCACACGGTCGTGTGTGCCCTCTAGTCTTGTCACACGGCTGTGTTCCCTTATGCACACGGGCGTGTGTGTTCTCCTCAGCATAACACGGGCGTGTGGCTTCAATTTTTCTATGCATGGGCGTGTGTGGCTTTAATGCACGGGCGTGTGTGTACATATATATACAAAAATAAAACTTTGGGTCCTCTTTGTCATGTTCAACACATGCATGGACCAATTAGATATTTTAACATACATTTTGCATCAATTCAAAATCCACAAGGGTTCAACAACATGACCTAAACAATTTCTAACACATGTTTGTATAGGAACTCATATGGCTAAGGTACCAAATCCCTGTATTCATCAGTCTGCATAGCACAGTTTTCAAATGAGATTTCAATACAGTTTTAGTACTTATCAGTAGCTTTTATATAAGCTTTTTAGATGATTTTAGGATCTTTTGATCCAACATCAGTTTTTCAGTAAAATAGTTTCAAAAAGCTATTTTTCAGTAAACAGGCCAAGACCTAGACATGATTTCAATATGTTTTATAGCATGTCATTTTTACATGACACATACAGCAACATATCATTTAGATAATGATAAAACAGTAAGAAAGAGTAACTTAGTAAGAGACAGTAAATACTCAGAACACAGGAATCACGTGATGATACGTGAATTATAGACAATAGATATCAAAACAGAATGTGTTCACGCGAGGACCAATTTGGTTTTCCTCCCGTGTGTATGTACGTTTCAGTATATGATTATAGTGGCAATCCCCTAAGGAGGATTGGTTTAGGGTTAGAGATAGGAAACGCTTACTGGGTGAATATATCACTCACTCCCTACTTTCCTTTCTCTTGTAGGTCAGTATTTTGGGGGCTGAGAGGAGGAGATGGCTGCCGATTGGGATTCAGTTTTGGTTTTGTTGCATGCTTCCGGTTTGCATGCTTTCACAGTTTTCAATTGCATGCTTTTATAGTTTAATTGCATGCCATTGTATAATATATGTTCCTGTATAATCACACACACTTTGTAAATATTTTCAGCATATTTATGAAATAAAGTTTTTGGCCATGTATACAAAGATATATACATATTCACCACTTATTTTTCGTTGTCATATTTTAATTTAGTTTTAAGTATTTCTGTTAGGTATTATTGGTATTATTTCTTATTTATTGAAATTATATTATTATTAAATTATAGAAAAACAGAAAACAGTAATATCTAGCATGAGTGCCTACAAAGAATCTATCTCGGATCTCAAACTAGATCTCCCAAATAATCTCTTTCGCTCTCTAACTCCTCCACAATACCTTCGCTAAAGGTATTTTCTTGTTTATGAGAACCTTAACTTTATAATCTAAAATTTGTACTGGTTTCTCTTGGTAACTCAAATCCTTTATCAAGTCCAAATCTTGAAGTTGTAGCATATGAAACTAATCCCTTACATATCTTCCCAATTGAGACACATGGAATACATTATGGATCCTCTTCATACTGGTAGGCAAAACATGTCTGTAAGTAACCTTTCTTACTCTTTTTAATATCTTATACGAGCCAATGAATCTGAGTACCAATTTTCCTTTCTTGCTAAACCTTAGAACCTGTCTATAGGGTTTCAGAAATACCTTGTCACTCATCTAAAATTCTATTTCTTGATGCCTCTAATTAACATAACGTTTCTAACGATTTTAGGCCTATCTCATCCTTTGTCTGATAACTCTAATTTGCTTAATCATCATCTGAGTCATCTTTAGACCTACTATAGTCTATAAGGAATCTCTTTCTCTAATCTTATTCTAATACAATAAAGACCTACACCTCCAATCATATAAAATCTCAAATGAAGCCATTTGAATAATTGCCTAATAATAATTATTATTATATATAAACTCTATTAAAGGAAGTAACTTTGCTAGCTAGTCTGGAAGTCCATATAATAGTCTCTTAACATATCTTCTAAAATTTAATTCACTTTCTTAATCTGACTATTTATCTGAGGGTGATATGTTGAACTAAACTATAGTCAGGTTTCTAATATCCTATGTAAACTACTCCAATATGCTAACAAAACCTAAACTCTTTGTCTGATATAGTAAACCCTAGAGCCCCTATGAAGTCTGATAATCTCTCTAATATATAACTGACCTAACTAATCTATAGTCATACCTTGTTTGATTAGAAAAAAATAAGCTGACTTACTAAATTTGTTTACTATTACCTAAATGTTGTTATATTCTTTCTGAACTTTGAAAAGGCCTAATATGAAGTATATGGAAATGCTTTTCCATATCCATTCAAGACTACTCAAAGGTTGCAATAACTTAGAAGGTCTATGATGTTTTGCTTTAACTTGTTGACATACTAAACATTTGTCTACAAAGTTAACTATGTTTTTCATCATTCTTGACCACCAAAAATTTTTCTTGAGATCCTAATACATCTTTATACTCCTTAGATATGCTTTATATACTATATTGTAGGCCTTTGCTAAATTTTTTTGTCTTAGCTCTGTATTATCTAACACAGGCATCCTGTTTTTGAATCTCAAAATCTTATCTCTAACCTTGAAATCAAACACTAAACCTTTTGAAATCTTCTGAATCATACTCTAGATCCAATTATCTAACATTTGGTTGACTCTAAAATCATAAACAAAGAAGATATAATTGAAAGCCTAGAGAATCTTACGATCACTATCTCAATCTCTACTTTGTTAATATCTCTTTGTAACTTCCTCTGGAAAAAAACCTCGATAAAGCTATTCTCTTACTCAAGGCATCAGTAATTACATTACCTCTACTGGGATAGTACTTGATCTTACAATTATAATCTTTAACTAACTCCAACCATCTTTTTTGTCTCATATTAAGTTCTTTTTAAGTGAAGAAGTATTTCAGATTCTTATGATTAGAATAGATACTACATCTTATCCCAGAAAGATAATGTCTTTAGATCTTTAATACAAACACCACAACAGTTAACTTTAAGTCATGGGAAAGTTATCTTAACTCATAATCTCTCAATTGCCTAAAGGTATAGACAATTACCGTACTTGACTTCATCAAAACAACACCTATTCCCTAGTGGAAAACATTTACATAAATATCAAACTCTACTCTCTTCTCAGGTAAAGCCAATATTAGAACACTAGTTAGTCTCTATTTTAACTCCTGAAACTTTGCCTTGTACTCATTTATACATACAAATGACAACTCCTTCCTAATCAAGGCAATCAAGGGCCTCGCCAAACTTGAGAATCCTTTAATAAACCTCTTGTAATAGCCTATTGATCCCAAAAAGCTTCTCACTTCCTTGCCTATCTTCATCCTTAACCTTAGTTAGCTTAACATAACCTCAACCTTATTCAGATCAATTGAAATCCTATTTATCGATAGAACGTGCCTTGAAAATATCATATTGGTAAACCATAATCCATACTTGGTGAACTTGACAAAAAGCTACTTTTCTTTCAACCTCTGAGGCATAAACCTCAAATGCTCATTTTTACTTTTTGAGTAGACTAGGATGTTATTAATGAATACCACCACAAATATGTTGAGACAGTTCTAGAATACTTAGTTCATCAGATCAATAAACACCATAGAAGCATTAGTTAACCCAAATGATATCATTACAAACTCGTAGTGGTCATACCTCATCTTGAAAGTGGTCTTGGGTATATCTCTGTCTACTACTCTTATTTGATAGTACTTAAACCTTTGGTCAATCTTGGACAACATTACATCTTCTCTCAACTGATCAAATAAGTCATTAATCTAGGGTAAGGGACATTTATTTTTTATTATAACTTTATTCAGCTCCTTATAATTAATACATATCCTTATTGTCCCATCTTTTTTCTTTACAAATGAAATAGAAGTGTTCCAAGTAGAATAACTTGATCTAATGAATTTTTTATCTATCAACTTTTACAACTGTTTCTTTAACTTTTAAAGCTCAACTGGAGCTAACTAGTAGAGATAAGAGCCATACCAAAAAGTAACTTAATGTTAAACTTTAACTCCCTTTTTGAGGTAACCTTGACATCTCTTTAGAGAATACATCTTAAAACTCTTTTACCATTGGTATCTCCTCGATACTTAACCCAACCATACTTTTACATACCACATTAGCCAAGTATTCCACATAACCCTTAACATTTTCCTCCTTTAGACATAAAAAATAAGCATACTCTCCATTTTACCTTATTTAAAGATGAAGTGATCAGGGCCTAAGTTGAGCCTAACATTCTTTCTCTTACAATCAATTTCTATACTATATCTACCTAAGAAATTTATGTTTAAGATCATATTAAAATCAACTACCTTTAATATTAGCAAATCTATCCTTAACCTTCTATCTAATATCATAACCTCTTAATATATTAATACCCAATCACAAATCACCACTACATTATCAGATATCTCAACATAGATACTCCCATTAGTCATATTAAGGATTAATCTTAATTTCTCTACCACTCATTTGAATATGAAGCTATATATGACATTACAATTAATCAATATAAATAAAAGAGTATCAAGGAATAATAACTAACTGGTAATAGTAAACGAAATAACCTTAGCTTGCTTCTACCACATGCTATAAACCCAAGCTCTAGTACCATCTGTGGTATCTGTACCTCTTTTAAGTACACTGACACCACGTCTGGGAACATCAACTCCTATTCTAACAGTACAAAATTTACCCTTAGGTGGGCTTGTTCCATCTTTGAATGGACTAACACCACATTTACTAGGCCTAACACCTACTCCTACTCTAGAAAAACATTCAAAAATCCTATACTCGACTGACAACATCTAAAACATACATTTTGCTTTGTCAAACACTTTCCTACATGTTGGTTGTTACATTTAACACACATTAGTAGTTGAGTTATTACCTTCTATCTCTGATTTCCCTAAAATGACATTCCCATTGATCTTTACCTCTCAATTGATCTAGTGACATTCTCATTCTCTCTAAACATGTCTTTGACTGTAACGTTCTCTCTAATGCATCACTAAACCCTAGGGAGAGGTAACTCTTATCATCACATCTCTTGCTATAGTATGATAAAGGCCATGTATAAAATTCTATACTTTACCAATCTTTGTCCCAACCAAACCCTAAACAAATATTACCAAAGTATTAAATCAGATCATATATTCTTTGACTGTACTCGATGCCTAGGATAACTTAATGAATTATTGTGCTTTGGCATATACCATGTCAATACTCTTATACTTATTATCAAACAGATGCCTAAACTTGGGCCAAGATAATCTCTCCTTACCAATAACATTCATTATGATATTCTACTAAACACTTGTATCTTTTCTGAGTATACAAGTCGCATATTGAACTCTCTTTATCTATCACAGTGAATAGACTCATGACACTCTACATGGCCTTTATCCACTCCTTTGTTGCAATTGGATCTCTCAACCCATGAATCTTAGTAGCTAATAAGCTCCTAGCAAAATATATATAGAGTTAGCCTCTTTGAATTACTAGCGCTTGCTATCTTTGTATTTGAACCTATCATAAGTATCTACCCAACTCTGAAAATTGAAAACTATCTCTAATTGGCTTTGAATATCCTCTCATCTGTAGCATCCAAAGATTAGGAAAGTCCTTAGGGGTAGAGTTTTGGGGTTAGAAATAAGATTCAGAGATAGATTGAGAGTCTAGAAGAGTTTAGGGGTGAGATGGTAAGTTTTCAGAGCTTGTGTGGCCTTCGCATGATTCCTTTAGGGAGGTTTCAATCATGTGAAGTGCAGAAAATGAATTTCCTTCATTTTTCTATGTGCACTCCCGTGCACTTTACCCTACACACCCGTGCACGTGGGTAGAAAAAAGAGAGACGAGAGATTAATACTTCTCACCCAGCTTTTACTTTATTTTTAGCCAAATTTCTTCTCTTATTTCAGTAGCTCCCAGCCCTAGACAAGAAATCCAGCTTCCAGTAGCTCCCAATCCCGTGAGAGAAGCAAGAGAATAGCTTAAGAGTTAAGATTTCTAACAGCCATGGCAAAAGGAAAGTGTTCTCTTACTTCTTCCCGAGTTTCCCAGCTTGCATTTTGATGATTGATGATGCTTGGACGTGTTCCTTGTATGTTTATGAGTCTTATGCACGTTTGTATGCTGATATGTGATGAAATGATGAGTTAGATGATGATTTTCCACCTAGGAACCATGCTTGCTTTGCTTGTGTGTGTTTATGTGAGAGAAATGATTGATTTTCATGGTGGAATGAGCTGGGAATGATGCTTGATATATGCTTATGAAAGTGCTTAGAATGCATGTTAGGAGTTAATTTCAGATTGGATGCGAATTAGATGAGATTCCTACATTTCCAAGCATGTGTTACTGTTGTAGAACAAGACACATGCTCGTGTGCCCGCATGAGCACGCCCGTGTGCCCTTGTTTCTGCAAGGACACGCCCGTGTGCACGAAATGTGCATGACCTAGATACAGAGGACACGCTTGTGTGCCTGATTTTTCAATAGAAATGTGTATAAATTCCAGAAGCGAGCACGACTGGCTGCACAGCCAGTGCACGACCCCGTGCGTCTGGGCACACGCCCATGTGCCTTTGCCATGCACGCCTGTGTGTGACCTTTGCACGCCCGTGTGCCTTGCTCACATGCCCCTACAGTAGCAGAATTTTTCAGAAAATGTAGAAAAATGAATTATAAAGGATGGGTAACATTTCCAATGGCTAAATGACATCAGATAAGCATGGTATCAGATAACAAATGTTGCATGAGCATTTCATCGTATGTCATGTAGCATGAGAAAGGATCAAGGGATCCGATTCAGTAGTATTCAACATTCAGAACCTAACATACGGGTTAGAGTTTGGGTGAACTCGAGGGGACATCTGTGAGATTCAGCTTTTTGACACCAGTCAGATTGTTCAGCATATTATTTAGCTTTTTAGCCAGTAGCTAGACTGTTCAGCCCACATGGCCAAGATGTCGAATCCCTGTATTCATCAACTAGATCAGCACAGTAGGTACCTTCAAGTACATATAGAGATATTCAAATGCATGCATCATCAGTTATTTTCAGTTTGCATGACATGATATTTATATCATGACATGTAAGAATAATAATGAGATTCCAGATAATCCTAATAAGTAGTTTCAGCACCAGCTAGCTACTAGATGAATGATTAAGGCCGAGGCTAGGTATGTATGTGTTGTGTGTTGCTTGCTTGGGTTGAGGGAAGTAATGAATGCTTACTGGATGATCTTTATCACTCATCTCTTTCCTTCTTCATTCCTTTTCAGGTTTTGGTGCTATTAGTGAGGAGCGGGTGAACCGAGACTGATGGAGAGAACCCCACACATACTTTCCAGTATGTATATTTTCAGTTTTGGACCTGATGGGTCATTATTGTAAATCTTGTATTTACCCAGATGTAAAGAACAATGTACGGAAACAGTTGTAAATATATGAAAAAACCATTATGGGCTCATTATATATTTCAGTTATGTTTTCAGCTTTTGCTTGTGCATTGTACAGTAGCAACATGTTTCTTTTTCGTAGGATTCTCGTCACGTGTACCTAGTATATTAATAAAAGAAAAGATATATTATTCAGCAACAAGGGTATTCGTGGCAGCGGGTCCTACATCATCGACCTTTGATAAGCTTCACCACTTACAAGCTTATCCTTGATTGGCTTTTAAAAACCTCATCTCCCTGTCTACTGAAAGCCCCTTCTCATCATCTTCCTTATCATCTCCCTCAAATCCATAGCTTAAAGAGACACCCAAAAGTCTTGAGATCTTTGCCTATCACTTATACTTATGGGTCTTGCGGAAGCACTACTCTCATCATCAATAAACCTAGATACATGTGATCTTTTATTTAGAAGATTATAATCATAAGAAAAAGGGTTAGAATTTCATAATCTAATTGAAACATACAATGCTATACTCACGTTGATAGGAATCACAAGCTTTGGCTGCAGGGAGAGATTGACTCTTTACTTATGCAATTTCATAAATAATGTATTTGAAAACACACTTTTCAAAAGATGGTTCAGATTTTCTTTGATACCAATAATGTAGGATCTACTACTAGTGTTACTTTGCTATTTACATATATATATTGAAAAGTATTATGTAATACTACCTTAAAGAGGGTATTGTGTATATACAATCTATACAAAATGCAAACATGAAATCCATACAAGCATGCCTAAAAATCATACAAGCATGCCAGCCACTACATGCTTTCTAGTCAAAAACTAGATCTTTTCCATGCCATAACCATCTTATGCCTCAATTAGTACTTAACTCACTGACCTGTAAAAAGGAAAAACATAAAAGGGTGAGTGATAAGTCACTCAGTAAGCATTTTTTATCTTTCAACCACAAGCAAGTTTCCGTTCTATATTTCATCCATAATTAATCTTGAACCTATATTGAATTTCATGTCATGTTGTTCTGATGCTTTTTTTTATCATACCTTTTGTGTTCTCTTTAATGCCATGCTACATGTGTCATGATATAAAATATTCTAAAAACATGTTCTTTACCCTTAAGCCTGTATTCTGAAAACATTTCTGTTTCTAAAAATAATTGCAGTGATCTAAAAATCCTAAAATAAAATATATTTAAAAATACTATATTTGAAAATCTATTGTATTGGTCAAACTGATGAATATAAGGATTTGACACCCTGACCATGTGAGTTTTAATATACTAACACTCGATCAGTAAGCTGAAATTGGATTGTTGATGCACACTAGTGTATATCTATATCTATAACTAGCACAACTTTCTCTCTAGCAGGTGTGTAACTCATAAGTGCTCTCTTGTATTTATCCCTAAAATAATATCCAAAACATCGTATTTTCTACTTTAAAATATGTATTTGGATTCTTGGATCTCTTTTTGAAAATACTATTTTGACATACTATGTCATGTCATAATATGTTTATAATGCATACTGTCTCATTTTTTATACATATTGCTAAGTTATGGAGTATTAAAATGGCTTACTATTGTTTTGTTCCTTATTCTAAAAGTTTTACATGCTACACAATCATGCATGCTATTACATGATTGTGTCCCTTGTGTCACATAAGCATGCAAGCTTCTTGTTCTATATAATCGTGACTTATTATACGATTTTGCAAAACATGTGTTGACAAGCGATTGTGACTCTTACCAATATGGTCGTGCAATCTGTTTCCCAGATGCACAAAGCCAGTGAACACGATCGTGATATTATAAAAAAGATGACTACACAGTCATGCACCTACAAGCACATGGTCGTGCATTATGCCTTGCTTTTGTAATAAAGTACCTAGAAAAATCGAAAACTAAGATAAACTCGTTCAATCCATACTCAAGCTAGTTCAATTAGTTACACAGATCTAACATATCACTTATCATATGGTTATTTCATTATCAACACCCAAAAGTCATCAAATCATGGCTCAAAATCTTTCAGCTCATAGATAACAATATACATGCTTACAATCAAGTTTCCAAGCAACCAAATCTTTGTGAAATCACTTTCATCTTACCATCTTGAGATTTATAAAAACATGCTTATACAATTGTCATCCTCTAGAGAAACTTTATTCTTGAGATACATTTTGTGTAAAACGCATATATTTGCATCAAGCAATGAACATCATGTAGGAAATATATAAATGCTCAAACATAGTTAAACTTTATTAAGGCAACAAGAAATCATTAATGATTCCTCTCACTAAACTATAATATCAAAAGGCTTAATCATAATCTTTTTTCCTAGATGTTGCTTAAAAATAATGGGTTTAAGTCTTTTGGTTAGGGGATCAACTAACATGAAATATGTATTGATGTACTGTGCAAGTATGTCACTTTTCTTTACTAGATCCCTGATCATTAAATATTTATTTTCATATATTTGGATTTATTGCAAATTTTTTATTCTTAGAAAAGAATACAACTGCATTATTATCATAATAAATCATCATGAGCCTAAAGATGAGATCAACTATATGAAGCTTAGAAATAAAATTCTTTAACTAGATTGCTTAGAAAAGAATACAATTGCATTATGAGCCTAAAGATGGGATCAACTATATGAAGCTTAGAAATAAAATTCTTCAACTAGATTGCTTGTGTGACTACATTATAACAAGCCATAAATTCTGCTTACATAGTTGATGATGTTATTAAACTTTATGTTTGCACTCTTTCGTGATATGGCCCCAATAACGAGCAAAAAAATGAAACTAGAAGTAGACTAGTGATCATCCATGTAACCAGCAAAGTCTGAATCATAATACCTCACTATTTCAAGATTCTCAACTCTTTTGAATACCAACCTAAAATCTTTTGTTTTCTATGAATACCTCGTGACTTTCTTATTGCAATTCAATTATCAATACTATGATTAGAAAGATTACGACCAAACACATTCACAACGAAAATAATATTAGGCCTAGTACAAATTTGAGCATACATCAAAATCTCAATTGCACTAATATAAGGAACATGAGACATGGATGCCCTTTTCACATCATTCTGTAAACATTGCATAATATTAAATATGTCTTCTTTCACAACAAACACTTCACTAGCCTTATAATTGTGCATATTAAACCTTTTAGGCACTTGATCAATGTAAGCTTAAACCTAAAAATCTGTGATTTCTCTCATGGTAGATCTCAATATTGAGGATAAAAGATGTTTCTCCTAGGGTTTTCATATAAAAAACCTTAGACATAAATTATTTTGACTCATGAAGCAAATTACAATCATTGTTGGCCAACAATAAATTACCAATGTAAAGCACAAAAAAGATAATTTTTCTTCCACTGATCATGATAAATACACATCGATCAAATTTATTTTCTATGAACCTCTATAAAGTAACCACCTTATCGAATTTCAAATACTAATGCCAAAAGGCCTATTTCAACCCATATATGGATTTCTTTAGCCTGTACACCATATGCCTTCTCTCTTTAACTTTAAAACCTTTTGGCTACTTCATATAGACTTCTTCATAAAGATTTCCATTTAAAAAAGTTGTATCACATCCATTTGGTGAAGCTCCAAATCAAAATGAGACACCAAAACAATAATAATTCTGAATGATTCCTTAGTTGACGTATGAAAAAAAGTCTCATTAAAGTTTATACCTTATCTTTGGGTAAATCCCTTAGTAAGCAATTTGACTTTAAATATGTCAAATCTTCCCTTCGAATCTTTATTGGTCTTAAAAGGCCATTTACATCTAATTGGTCTAAGCCCATCAGGTAACTCTACAAGATCTTATACACCAATGTCACTCATAGATTGCATTTATTCTTTCATAGTCTCAAACCATTTATTTGACTGAGGACAGGAAATGACTTCTTTAGAACTCACATGATCTACAATTTGACCAATATTGTAATTTCACTTATCAAGTTACACATAATAATCATCAGAAAAAAATTGACCGTCTTTGTTTAGTTGATTTTTAAAAATAGAACAATTGGAGGCTCATTAGAGCTAGAATCTGTTATAGGTTGCCAAACTTAAGAAGGATTTATAATTGGATCTTCAGTAGTGGTTTCATTTTGATTAGATGTAGGTTCTACACAATTCTCCAAAATTTGATGTCTAGCCTTTTCAACAAAAACAAACAAAATACCATTATATTTTTCAAATAATGGCTCCTAACCATATGAGCTTTCCTCAAATACTTTCAAGGGTTGAAAGTCCCAGCCTTTCCTGAAATCTAACTCAAGAAACTTAGATATCATTGACTCAATCACTTTGGTGTTATAAGCTCGATCGTGTTTTCTAAAAGCTCCTCGAGCTCAAGCACTCTTATTAATTGAGTTGAACTCGAATTTGACTTAACTAAAGCTTGATTCGATTTTAATCTGGTCACAGTCTTATGCTCTTTTAAATATTATTTGGTTTGCAAATATTTGATTTTCTTTTTTTTAATTACAATGATTCTACCTCTTGTGGCGAAAGCCAGGTTCCTGGTCGACCTGGCACGAAGAGTTGAGATACCTCCCAATTGTGGTGCAAAGAGGTAGAAATGAAGATAAATGGCATTGCGGTTGTTATGAGCTTGTTGCGTGAGCAACAAAAGTCTTTGAGAGCATTAGTTTTGAATGACTCAAATTTTTCTGGTGTCAGAATAACAAAGTAAAGCGATTCATTAAATTTATATACATTCCTTAAAAAGGCAGTGCCTGATGAATGAAACATGAAATGCGGTCATTGAACACAGTTTTAGGAAAATGAACCAAAAAGCATTCCCTCAATTTATTGATGCATCTGCTTATTTATTAGTTGAACAACACAATAAAACACAGACACAAGCAGTTCACAGAACTTGGAACAAGGGCCAATCTCAACAATCGTAGTCTTCTATTGGAACAGAAGGGAGAGGAGAGATTAAAGAGAAAGATGGAAACAGAAAGCTCTGATCCTCGCAGGTCAAATAAAGCCATTAGTCATGTGCTTCTTGTATCACACCCAACTCAAGGACATGTTGCACCATTTATGAAACTAGCTTATCGTCTTGCTGATTGTCGAGTCAAGGTTACATTTGTGACTACAGAGTTCATATATGCACGAATGATGAAGTCTATGAAACCAACATCTGTTGCGGGCTTGGAAACTTTGCCAGAGATGGGTGAAGAGCAGCAGCTAGTGAGAATAATCCCTTTCCCTGATGGACTAGAACCGGATGACGTCCGAAGAGATGAGGCTAAGTTGAACAAGAGTATCTGCAGAGTCATGCCTGGTTATCTGGAGGACTTGATTAAGAAGGTCAATCAACAGGAGGGTAATCAGAAGATCGCTTGTGTTGTTGTTGATGTAAGTTGCGGATGGGCTCTGGAAATTGCTGCGAAGTTGGCAGTAAAAGGAGCAGTTTTCTTTACGTCATCACCAGGAATTATGTCTATGACACTCCAACTTTCGAAAGTTCTTGAGTCTGGCATCATCAATACTGATGGTAAGTCTTCTAAAATTTTCAAATTAATCTCACGTTGTTTTCTCTGTACGATTTGAGCATAACTCACCTAGTGAAGGATTGCAATGAGAGCAATTACTTCTTACTAAGAACTTCTGTCAACAGCAACAAGATCTTTTTTTTTTAATGCTATTGAGCAGCAAAAGTGCAATCGCATTAAAACAATGCCGAAAATGACCTGTTAAAATTGCATGTATTTGATGAAATCTGCAGGTACTCCTAGAAGGAATGAGAATATTGAGCTGTCAGCAAATCTTCCTCCTTTGAGCCCTGCAGAACTCTTCTGGAACTGTCCTGGAAACCCGTCTTTACAAAAGAGGATATTTGCATTTGTTCCTGTTATTAGCCAAATCTTGAAATCATGCAACTGGTTGTTGTGCAACTGGTTCGATGAACTTGAACCCTCACTCTCTAATTTACTCCCACATATTTTAACAATCGGTCCCATTCTAGCAAATGGGAAGCCTAGTGGAAACTTTTGGTTGGAGGACTTAACTTGCTTAAGCTGGTTAGACAGACAACCTCCTAAATCAGTCATCTATGCAGCATTTGGAAGCTCATCGATGTTCAGCCAGCACCAGCTCAGTGAGCTAGCGCTAGGCCTGGAACTTGTCGGTAAACCATTTTTATGGGTCGTTAGATCAGACCTTATGAATGGCAAATCTGCTAAGTTCCCAGAAGGGTTTATAGAGAGAGTAGCGAATCTTGGAAAGATTGTTGAATGGGCGCCACAGGAAAAGGTGTTGGCTCATCCTTCAATAGCCTGTTACTTGACACATTGTGGATGGAACTCGACGATGGAGGGATTAAGCATGGGTGTACCCTTGTTATGTTGGCCTTATTTTGGTGATCAGTTTTACAACAAGACCTGCATTTGTGAAGGTTGGAAGGTTGGTTTGTGGATAAAGGGCGATGAAAAAGGGATTGTGAGTAGGCATGAGATGAAGAGGAAGGTGGATGAATTGGTTTCCAGTGTTGTTATAAGAGAAAATGTTTTGAAGATGAAGGAATTGGCTGAAAAGAGTGGCAGAGCAGGAGGATATTCTTCAAGAAAATTGGAAGAATTTATCAGACAGATTGTTTAAGGGAAGAAGTGGTCTTAATGTTAGATGTTGAAGCTTTAATAAGAACACAACTAAAGTTGCTTTAAAAAGCTAAAATGCTACAAAGAAAGTAAATAAAGGAAACATAATTATTTTACGTTTAGTGCATTTTCAATCTTTTAGTTATACATGTGATTCCGTATTTTTCAATATTCTAGGCTTTAGAAACTAAAATTTTAAGAATAAATAATACATATTTTTTTATAATTAAAAGGAAAAAAAAAAAAGTAAAACACCAAATATACTCAATTTCTTATATTTAAATCAGTCAGGGATTATAACAAAAAAAACTTCTCAAAGGGTTTGACTTGATTAACATTTTGGTCCAAGGATATCATTTTAGAATAAGTTTAATTTGTCAAGTTTTTTTTTTAGCTCATTTTATCAAGTAGATTAATAAGTACGTTGGGAAAACCAATCATTGCTAGTTTTGGGTTAACATTATAATACAATTGAAAATAGTGATAATAATTTTGATATTAAATGATATAAATTTTAGGTAAGTCATATATCAAAAGTTAATTATTAAAATCAAAGAACTTAAAAGTATATTTTTCAATATGGAATCTAAATTTTATATCTGGCACTTGAAATTCTAACACACTTTTTGATATATAAGCCAATTCCAAATCTTTCCTATAGGTTCACTACTTCGAACAAATCACATTGGAAAACTGATAACAGCCTTTTGTCCTGAGAACTCAATTTGTTTACACTCGCTTGATGAACACCCCCTTCCATCAGTTATATATGTTGTCTTTGATAGTATATGCTGGGAAATATGAGAAGTGGCCAGAGAAACAAGGACAAAATGAATAGGCCTTGAGAAGTGTAAACAATTGTTTTTTTCAAATGATATTTGCTCACTATTTGCAGATTTTGGGATATTGCAAATTTACTTCCATGATACAACAAAACTCTATAAATTTGCAGTCCACAAGCATTGAAGATTTCTTAGAGAAATTATGTAGAATAAATTATTCGGTGATATGTCAAGTGTGCTATAAATCAAAGCTTGAATAGCCAATGATTATTTGCTTGACTAAAACTTTTATAGGAAATGAACACAACCTTTAACTTTAAATATGGACATAACTTTTGGTTTATAATGGACACAACCTTAAATTTTAAAATGATTTTAAATTGAAATTAAGTATTCAAACAATTGTTAATAATGAAATTATAATTGATTGTATCACAAAATATACTAAAATGCTAAAGGTATGATTTGAACATTGAAAAAATTTGGCAAAAATCATGGAATGCCCGTTCCATGAATGGAAAGCCTGTTCCATATTTTTGCAAAATTCATGGACTGTTAATTCCATACGCTTGCAAAATTCATTGAATATTGTTCCATATGCCTCAAGAGTTCATAAAACTCCCATCTCATATGGAATGCCTGTTCTATATTGAAAACTTGAGAAGAAACTTATTTTACCAAACGCTTCGCGAAGGTCCAAATTCATTATGCTTTAAACTGATCCCTTCCATAATTGGAATGCTCCTACATAGAATGTTTATACTGATTTTAATTATGCTAATTAATAGATGTTAAACTTTGAATTTTCATTTTTTTTCTGTTTTTTATTCTAATTTTAATATAATATCTAACTTGCAGTAATATTACAAGCTATTATTAAATCCAACAATGCCAAGGCTGGCTTGTACTTGCTGGTCAGCCAATTCTTATGGGTTGTTACTCGGCTTTAAGGATGGTCTGTAAAAAAAAAAAACCCAGCTAAGTTTTTACATAGAGTAGCTGGTAGCAGCAAAATAATAGAATGAACACTACAAGACAAGATTTTAGTCTATTTTTAATGTATTAACATATCATTAGATAGTTTTAAACTAATGATAAATTAAGACTTAATCATTATTCTAGAATTAATATAGAGTATGCTTTCCATATCGGCGTTATGGATGGAAAGTGGGTTTAAAATTGTATGTAAAGAAAGATGGGATCATCAATGAATTTTGAGAGAGCAGATAATTAAGATGTTAAATGGAACTGATTATGTCAATGTTTTCTGGGTGAAAAAATTGTTGAGTCAAATCCTAGTAAAGAACAAAACTGTACCGTTCTTGTGTTTTATTATTATGAAAAATTGATCTTATGAATGTTATTATCAATACCCGACAAGAACAAACTGGTGAGAGGAACGTATTCAAAGATGTTGTACTTTCTATAAGATTTATGAAGAGTCCAGGAAGATACATTTATATTTAATATTACATCATTGAAAATAACGTGGCTTAAAACTATCGAATTTATAAAATAATTGGATTACACAGAGTAATATTTGAAGAATGGTGAATAAATTGTATATATTACTAATTAAAACTTGTACAACTTATACAAACACAATAAAAAATCTTAATCCTACAGAAAGATATTCATGTATTACAGTCAAATAAGGAAAGCAAATTAATATTATCAACTTGAGAAACAAATATTAGCAAATAAGCAATCAAATAATTATTTCACACTCCGCAATTGTAGCAGGAATTCAGAGTCACGAATGAAGACATAGTGAGTGGAAACGGTAGCAAGACAACCTTTTGGTGAAAGTATTCAGAAGCTGAAAGAACGTAGGAATATGAAGACGAATAGCCCCCTCAAACAGCTAACTCAGAAATGAAATGAAATTCAATGCTGTGAGCATGAAAGACATGATAATATGACATTTTTTAAAGAAAATTAAGGTAAGAAGCCTCCGGATGTTTTTTTAATTTTGAGGGAATTTGTGTGCATATTTGTCAATCACATGTTGCGAATCATGAATGACTAGGACATAAAAAATTTGAGATTTTCATGTGCGATATCTTTGACGCACCATGAGGGAAGAAAAATAGCTGCCAATGTTCACTATTTTTGGGGTGAGTGGCAGGAGTGACATAGGATAATAAACTAGTTAGTACTGCCAGAAAAATGAACCATTAACAACAAAAATAGCAGCAACATTATGAAGAGAGGGCGGTGGTGCAAAAAGGGAGGAAGAGGATGCCGTTGTTGGAAATCCAAGAGTTGGAGATATGAATAAAGAGGTTGTCATTGTTGGAAAAATCGGGAGGTGGATTCAAAATGGGTGACAACTGCGACAACATTGGTAGAGATTGAGTTTTCCATTACAGATTAACCGATACAAAAGAGAGGAATTCGCAATTTGAATCATAGGTAGGAACCATCGACGGGAGAGACAAAAATCACTAGTGAAAAGAGCACAACGAGATCAAAAGGTTGGTAACACGAGTTGGAGATGCAACCATTGCCGGCAGTGAGAACACAACGAGAGTAAGCGCTTCGATTGCTTGTTCATGATCGACTGATGAAGAGAGCACGTGCAAGAGTAAGAGGTTTAGGAACGCCACTGGGAAGACGAAGGTCACGACAAAGAGAACACAATGAGAGCAATGGCGTTGATCACATTTTTGTGGTTGGAAGTGAGAGAAAACGACAACGTGGCCAGAGACGATGACTCGATCAGTTGCGATATTGTAGTATAGAGGGTGCTGAGTCGATTGACGACATCCAAAAGAGAATGTTTTGTCGTATGCGTGAAACTTTCAAATTTCGAAGGTGGGGGAGACGGCTGCAAGAAGAAAAAGAGGAAACCCTAATTCTAAAGGTGAAAAAGTCAATTTTTAGGACTGAGGGCCACAAGAGGATATTTGCCACTTTAATAAATGGTGAATAAATTGTTTTGTACAATCCAATAAGGAATCTTAGTCGTTAAAAACAATAAATTAATTACGACCAAATAAGGAAAACAAATATTAACAAATATGGAATCAAATAATTATTTAACAATATTACCATCAATGGATATAACTGTGGAAGACGAGCCAGGAGAAAAGCATATATAAAACATTGATTATATCAAACAGAATTGATAGACTTCATATTTATTTTTGTGGGATTGAAGCTATCTGAAATGGGCGAGCAACCGCATGTACTAGTTATTCCATATCCTGGACAAGGCCATGTTGCACCTGTTCTGAAATTGGCAACAAAGATTGCTGAACATGGAATCAAGGTCACCTTTGTTAACACCAAGTTCATGGAGGCGAAAGTCATGGCTTCAATGCCGGAGAAAGCTGAGGAATGGAGCTTGATAAAGTTTGTTTCAATTTCGGATGGAATTGAAAAAGAGGAAGATCGGAGGGATTTGGACAAGAGTAGAAATACCATGTTGAGAGTTATGCCTGGTAACTTGAAGGAATTGATTGAGAAGATTAACCAATCAAGTGACAATGAGAAGATCACATGTGTTATTGCTGATATATCTGTTCGATGGGCACTGGAAGTTGCCCAAGCCATGGGAATTTCAAGAGCTGTATTTATACCTTTTGCACCGGCATGCTTAGCCTTGTCATTACATATTACAAAGCTGATTGAGGATGGAATTTTGGATAATAGTGGTACGTATATAAGTATTTGAATGTGTTGTATATGTAGTTTTATACTCACAATTTATTGAACTCCATGTAGGAAAACCTATGATTGATGGGCTGATCTCAATATCAGAAAAAAGTCTTCCCTGGAAAGGAAATGAACTCTTCTGGACCTGCAGGGGTAACGACAAAATTCAAAAGATTCTTTTTGAATCTATTCGTACTAGTGCCCAATATTTGAAAATTTCCAATTGGATTCTTTCTAACTCATTTTATGAACTGGATTCATCATCTTGTAATTTGGTTCCCCACATATTACCGATTGGTCCACTGCTTGCGAGTAATAATTCATGGCATCTGGCTGGAAGCCTTAGGCTTGAGGACTCAAGTTGTTTAAACTGGCTTGACGAGCAACTGGTAGGCTCAGTCATTTATGTCTCATTGGGCAGCACAACCACCTTAAATCAGCAACAATTTGAGGAATTGGCGCTTGGTCTTGAATCGTCAGGCCAACCTTTTCTGTGGGTTGTGCGATCAGACCTTGTGGTTGAACCTACTGCCGAATTCCTAGATGGTTTTAAAGAGAGAATAGCCGGCCGAGGAAAGATTGCTGAATGGACAGCTCAAGAGAAGGTGTTAGCTCATTCTTCTGTTGCGTGCTTTTTAAGTCATTGTGGATGGAATTCAACCTTGGAAGGATTAAGCATGGGAGTGCCATTTCTGTGTTGGCCTTACTTTGTGGATCAATATCAAAACAGAAATTACATTTGCGAAGTCTGGAAGATTGGTTTAAACTTATCTTCAGATGAGAAAGGGATTGTTGCAAAGGATGAAATACAGACAAAGATCACAAAATTGCTTAGTGATGAAAGTATCAAAGAAAATGCATTGAAGATGAAGGAAAAGGCTACAAATAGTCTGGTTGAAGGTGGATCATCATTTGAAAATTTTAAGAGATTTATTGCTGAAATGAAGTCTATTTAGCTACTATGTTTCAATTTTATGTGATGATGATCCATTCAATCAATATGAAAATTCTAAACCTTTTTCTTCTCATTTGTTTCATAAAATATCCCTAAATATATATGCTGTGTCTCATTTTCTTGCAATGAATATTGAATAACTAATGTTTCCTTGGGTTTATGTAAATAAATAACGATAAATAAAAAATTATAAAAGAAATAAATCTTAGTTGTAGCTTAGCAAAACTACACACATTCATTGCTTACCTATTTGGAAATAAAAAAGAAAGAAGTCTCAAGTCTCTGCTTACCTATTTTGAAATGTGCCTAGATCCATGTTGTCCAAATTTCACCGACTTTTCTTCAAGTGGTCCTTGTTGAGAGAAAACTTTTTGAAATGTTATTTTGCTAAAATTTTGATAGCATGACTCGACATTTTACCAAATGAGTACATAAAGTAACAGCCTTTGTACATAAGAGTCCATTAGAGCCTAGGTACCAATTGAGTATGTAAAGTAAAGACCTTTGTACATAAGAGTTCATTAGAATCTAGGTCATAAGTTGTTAGGCCTCTTGATAGTCTAGTCGACATTAACCCCACCTATGATAGAAATGACTTTTGACCTTTAACTAATTGGAGAAATAAAAAGACAAAGGGAGGAATAAGAGGGCGAAGTGTAGTTGTTAAAAACATTAGGTCTATTTTCTTTTACAAATAAAGGTTTTTAGGGCATTAGGCTTAGATTTTTGTAATGACTTTACAAAGGCTCTAGGAGCGTTAGACCTAATTTTTGTCAATATTTCAACTAAGATCGTAAAGACATTGGGCCCAAATGTTGTAGTTGTGCTACTAGGGCTTTAGGGGTATTAGGCCCAAGTTTTGTAATTAGGATCGTAGACTTTCATCAAAAAAGAAAGGCATTAGGCCCAATTTGTGTTATTGTACTATTAGGACTCTAGAAGCATTAGGCCCAAATTTTTGTTATTGTTTTAAGGCTTTTTGGGGCAATAGGCCCAAGTCTTGACATAATTTATAATTAAAGAAAAAAAAAAAAAGCATTTGACCCAAATTTTATTCCTTTTTATCATTCAACCACGATTTTGGAGGGGCATTAGGCCTATTCCTTATCATTGTGTTATCGAGCTAAGAAAAAAAGATACTACCAAATAGGGTGTCATCCATTACATAACATCCATACATACACATAAACATGTGTTATGCATTCAATTAACATTTTGTGTTATAACTAATTACTGGAAAGTAGAGAAAATAATATGGCCAAGGAGAATATTAGTGACGAGTTAACAAAGAAAATTGAGAAAATGATTACTGAGAAAGTATAGAAGGTTGTGGAGGAGAAAATGAAAATGTTTATGGAAAAGTTTGTAGACTTGTTGATGAAACATGCGGACAAACAAACTTATTGCAATAAGGATTGAGTGTTAGTCTAATAATCTATTTTCTAGTCCTTCAAACTTTAGTTCATTGAAGGAAAGTTTTAAAGGAATCAACAATACAGATATGTATTCCTAAGGGGAAACCCCTATTTTTTTCTTCTATAATTTTTGTTTTGGTTGGTTGAATGAATGATTTTATGGGATAATTTGTTGTGGTTATCAAGTGTGATTATTTATGTTGTTGACCTTTTGGTATAAATTTTACATATGAAATTGATTAAGTTAAATGTTTAGGTTTACATGAGAAATTGATTAAAATAAACACTTGGGGTTTAATTTGGAGTTATGGATCACGATTATTATTTTTTTTTTTTACATATTTGATCGATCCATAAACACTTTAGACCCGTAAGTGGATCTCCACTCTTGTGAGTGCGCGCTTACAATTTTGGGTTTCCCTATAGATTAGTCTCAATATTCTATTATAGATCTTTTGTTTGTTTTTGGCATCTTATGAGCATTTGGATTATGCGAATGACATGCGAGTTGGTTTTTTTTAATTGTTATAGGTTGTATGGAGAGGCATGCAATTTATTTGAAATATTTTTCTTGAATTTGATTGAATTTGTGTATTTTGGATGTTTGAAAGTGTTTGTTGAACCCTAGGATTAGTAAGCGGACAAATATGATTGATAGGCTCTTGACCACTAGCTTATGCATCCACCTAAATTTATTTATTGGGAATGTTATTTTTGAGAGTCTTTATATTAAAATGTATCTCTTTCCCTTAGTTTTAATTTAATATTTTCAATTAATTTATCTTTGTAATTTTATTTTTTGGGTTTTTGTTTTATGAATAATATGTTGTATTGTGTGGTTAAGATAGAAAATTGGAGAACATAAAATGTAATTAAAATAAGTCATAAAGTAGAGGTCAATCTTTAGGCTAAACGATGTGGGTACCTAACACCTTCCCACATCGTTTCCAATTCTTCAAACCCATCTATCAGGTAGATGAGGATGGTTTAATTTATTTGCAAGGAAACCAAAGATCATCCACGCTTGTCATATTTTTCAAGTATAACTCGGGTGACGATTTTTTAATCACTTCGTAGTGGCTCAAAAACCTGTTACAAGATAATTAAACAAAAGTGACAAATCTGTTTTGACATAAGGTGATGAAAACATGTCGTAGTAGTGCCAATGGAAGATGCAACCATTGCCCATAGCGAGAACACAATGAGAGTAAGGGGTTCGATCGCATGTTCATGGTTGATTGATAAAAAAAGCAAATACAAGAGTAAGAGGTAGGAATGCTAGTGGGATGACAAAGATCACAACAAAGAGAGTGTAACAAGAGCAAAGGCATTGATTATGTGTTTATGGTTGGAAGTGAGAGAGGATGACAACATGGCCGTAGAGGATGACTTGAGCATAAGTTTTGATTTGGTTGTATAGAGGGTATTGAATTGAATGACAATATCCAAAAGAGAATGTTGTGTCGTAAAGGTGAAACATTCAAGTTTCAAAGGTGTAGAGACAACTATAAGAAGAAAATAAAGGAGATTGAATAAATCATACAAATTATTATTGAATAATTTGACATCTATACAATTACCATACTATCTATTATGGAATCTTAATCTTTAAAGAAAATATATTAATTAAAATCAAATAAGGGAAGCAAATATGGAATCAAATAATTATTTAAAAATATTACCATAAATTGATGCAAATGGGCCTTCATCTATCTAACCTTTGAATTCAAAATATCAACGTAATACTGTGTATTTATAACAAAGTGAAAATTGATTACATCTAATAGACTTCATAGACACCATATTTATTTTTGTGGGTTTGAAACTATCTAGAATAAGCAAGCAACCGCATGTATTGGTTATTCCGTATTTGACATAAGGCCATATTGCACCTCTTCTGAAATTGGCAATGAGGATTGCTAAACATGGAATCAAGGTTACCTTTGTTAACACCAAGTTTATGGAGAAGAAAGCCATGGTTTCAATATCAGAAAAAGTTGAGCACCAAAGCTTGATAAAGTTTATTTCAATTTTGGATGGAATTGAAAAAGAGGAAGATCGAAAAGATTTGGACAGGAGTAGGAATACCATGTTGACAATTATGCCTGGTAACTTGAAGGACTTGATTGAGAAGATTAACCAATCAAGTGACAATGAGAAGATCACGTATGTTATTATTAATATTTTTTTTCGATGGGCACTGGATATTACCTAAACCATGGGAATTTTAAGAGTTTTATTTATACCTTTTGTACCAACATGTGTTATTGTTCTCACGCTTGTATGCAGAGTATTCCTTAGGAAGGAAGAAAAAGAAGACTACTTATATTTTTCTTATGAGATTATGAGACAAAAGAGTTGTTCCTTCTATCTTTATGTATTTCATACATGTTCACACACACACACACACACACACACACACACACACACACATATATATATATATATATATATATAGAGAGAGAGAGAGAGAGAGAGCAAAGTACATTTTACATTTAATAAGATATAGTAGCCCATACATATAAGGTGGTAAGTACCCTAAATATATAACATCCCAGGGTTAGATTTGTCTTTTAGGCTTCTAATCTGGGGTTAGAATGAGATTTTGTGAATTCTAGGGTTGTGAGAAAGTTTTGGGGTGAAATAGAGGTTTTTCTAGAGTTTGGTGGCTTGAGCATGGATCCGTTTGAGTGGATTTGCATGCGGGTGTAATTTTTCTGGGATGCATGACCGCGTATGAGAGGTGCACGCCCGTGCATGCGTTAAGTTTCAGCCGCCTTGGTTTTAAGTTAAGTTTATCTGTTTCCAAAAGCATTTTCATCCAAAGTTTACCTTTCATTTTCAGAGGAGATCAACCCTAGGAGGGAAGAGCAGCATCCAGGACCATCAACTCAAGCTTGATCTTGTGCTTTGCTAGTCAGAGAAGCATGTCCAGAGGTAGGTGCTTCTTACCTCTTTCCCTTGTGTTTTGATATGCTTGATGCGTGCTTTGATGCATGAGATTTGTTTCCAGCATACTTGTGATGTGCTTCTTGTATGCTGATGATAATTTGAGATGATTATGATGATGATTGATGCATATATATATATATATATATATATATATATATATATATATATATATATATATATGTGATGTGTGAGAATATATGTGTTTATATATGTTTTGTAAGGGGTTGGATGCTTGAGCATGAGAAATTGTGTTATTGGATACAATAGCATATGTATATGAAGTGTTTTGCATGTGGGAAATGTTAATTTGAACTTGAGATGAAATTTGGCTGGGAATCAAGTTGATTCCAAGCGGTCATGGAAGTGTAGAGCAGGACACATGCCCGTGCATGTATAGCGCATACCCGTGCATGCTGCCTTTTCTGCATGGTCACGACCGTGTTTACGTAGTCGTGTATGACCTAATTTGTAGGGTCACGACCGTGCGTTGTTCACGTATGCCCATACACCAAGAGAAAATGAGAAATATGCTTGAAGATCACAGAACCGCGCACGACTATATACACGACTTGCTCACGGTCCCGTACACGTTCATGCACGCCCGTGCACACGACACGTACGCCTGTGCGTCAGGTAGAAAAGAGAAAATAAGCTTGAAAATGAGAAATGTGCACAGTAAAAGCTATCCAAGCGATAGAAAATAGTAAAATGAGCTCAAATAAGAATACATGATGTATCATATACACAGTATAGCATGACATGCCATACAGAGTTTTCAGAAATGGATCCAAAGATCTGAATTAATGTTTTCAGATGAAAAACATAGATTTTAGGGGTGAATACGAGGGGGCACTTATGAGTTTCAACACACCCATTGTATCAGGAGCTATATGCTTATTACTAGCCCTATGCATTGGCATTTGCCGAGGTGCTCAGTTAGTAGATTATAGGTTTCCTGATCCCAGGATCAGATGAAATATAGCGCGAGGTGCTCAGTTTAGTTCAGTTTTCAGGCCAAGGCCTAGAGGCATCACGTGTCCCATATAGTTTATGGCACGTGTTTGTATAGGAAACTCACATGGCCAGGGTGCCAAATCTCTGTATTCATCAGTCTGTGCAGCACAGTTTTCAGCATAGCTTTCAGATAAAGCTTTTATATGATTTTCATATATGGGATCCCAGGATCCAACAGTAGTTTTTAATGAACAGTTTTCAGAAAACTATTTTCAGTATACAGGCCTAGGCCTAGTTATGATTTCAGCATATTTTATAGTATGTCATCTCTACATGATATATACAGTTGCATATCATTCAGAGAATAATAAGACAATAAGAAACAGTAAATGAATAGAATATAAAACAACGTGTAAAAGACACGAACAACAGAATATCAGAACATGAAAAGTCACGTTATGATACGTGAATTACAGAAAGCAAGTAACAGAACAGTTAAGTAAAGATAATGACCATCAGTAAAAAAGATTAGTGAATCAAGTTAGACCGCTCGGATTACTCTTCATTCTAGATTGTTTACGTATACTCATATACGTATTTTTCGACCCGACATGAGGCAGTATCCAGTCAGTAAAGATAAGAATGACAGAATAAGTCCGTTCTGTATGAGATGATGTGGCAATCCTTCGAGGAGGATTGGTTTAGGGTCAAAGATAGGAAGTGCTTACTGGGTGAATTTATCACTCACTCCCTACTTTCCTTTCTCTCGTAGGTAAGTTTTGGAAGCTGAGAGGAGGAGTTGGTTGCTATCTGGGATCCAGTTGCTTTTGTTTTGCAGCATGCTTTGGTTTGCATGCTTGTACAGTTTTATTTGCATGTTCATGTACATGTTTTATCACACACACTTTCCGCGAATATTTTAATATAATCAAGTTTTTATTTAGGCATGTATATGTATGTATACAGTTACACCACAGGTTTTTCCATTGCGACAGATTAGTTCAGCTTAGGCATTTCGGTTGGGTATTATTGACCTTATTTTCTTTCTTTCTTTATTATTATATTATATAAAACAGTGAATAGTAATACCTATCTGAGGTGTCCTACAAAATACATGGATCATCAACCATTTCTAACCACCATGCATTAACTTATTACTTAATAACTACAGATAAACAAGCATACTCAATCTCTAGCACTCCTATTTTGAGGTTACAGCTACAACTCAAAAATTTTGTCTAAAAAATTCAAACTGAATCTTGGGGAAAACCTTAGTCATGATATTAGCTGCTTGATCCTTAGAGCTACAGTGCTCTAGACAGATTTCCCTTGATTTTTCATCATCTCTCAATGCATGATGTAGCATCCTAGGCTAGAAAAGCCCTTAGGGGAATAGTTTTGGGGTTAGAAACGAGATCCAGAAATAAATTAAGAGTCTAGATGAGTTCAGGGGTAAGTTAGTAAGTTTCCAGAGCCTGTGTGGCTTTCGTATGGATCCTTTCGGAAGGATTCGATCAGGCGAGTGAGCAGAAAATGGATTAAGTCTATTTTTCCTTGTGCACGCCCGTGCACCTTTGATGCACGCCCGTGCAAGTGGCTAGTATATAAGTAAGCCGAGAGGAATTAGTTTATTTTCTTACCCACTTTCATTTTAGCAAAAGTTTCGCTCCTTGCTTCAGTCCCTCCCAACCTTAGAGAGGAAATCCAGCCAGCGGTTGCTCCCAATCCGGTGAGAGAGCCAAGAGAATAGTTTGAAAGTGTGGCTTTCAGAGGCAATGACGCGAGGTAAGTGTTCGCTTACTTCTCTCCGAGTTTGCCAGCTTGTTTGATGAAATGTGTTGCTTGGATGATTCCATTTCATGTTGATGTGTGTTGTGCATGCGAATTGTTGAGATGATGATGAATTTCCACCCTTGAATCATGCATGCATGGCTTGTGTGTGTTTTAGTGAGAGAAAGAAGAAGCTTTAATGGTGGATTGAATTATACTTGATGCATGTTGAATTGAATGCTTAAATTGTGTTATTTAAAGTGCTGGGAACACATGTTTGAGGTGAATTGAAGATTAATTGTGAAATGGGTGTGAATTTATGCATTTTCCAGGCGGTGTTCTTGTTGAAGAACAAGACACACGACCGTGTGCCAGCATGGCACAACCGTGTGCCTTTGTTTTCCAGAACACACGCCCGTGTGCACGCTGTGTGCACGGGTAGAAAAGCCAGACACATGCCCGTGTGTCCTGAGGGACACGCCCGTGTGCGAGTTGTCTTCATGAATTTGTCTAGAATTCCAGTAGCTTGCACAGTTGGACGCACGATCGATGCACGGTCCTGTGCATCTAGACACACGCTCGTGTGCCTTAGCCATGCACGCCCGTGTGTGAGGCATGCACGCCCGTGCATCAGTGGATTTTCAGAAAAAGAAAAGAAAAATGAGAAATAAAGTATGGGAAACTTGTTTAATAATTAAAATGCTTCAGATAAGCATCAGATGAGCATGAATTCAGTTACTAAAGCTACATATGCATACCATAACATTACATGTAGCTTCAGAAAGGATCAAGGGATCCAAATTCAGTAGTATTCAGTATTCAGAACCTGATGTACGGGTAAGAGTATAAGGTGAACTCAAGGGGGCATCCATGGGATTCAGCTTTCTGACACCAGTCAGAATATTCAGCAGCATTTCAGTTTCAGCCTTCTAACACTAGTCAGATCGTCTAGCAGTTATTATTCAGCTTTCTAGCCAGTAGCTAGATTGTTCAGCCCATATGGTCAGGATGCCGAATCCCTATGTTCACCAGGTCTGATCAGCACAGCAGGTACTTATGGGTACATTCAGATATTCAGTATTTCAGATACATGCATCCATCAGTATTTCAGTTAGCATGACATGACATACACATCATGACATGAATAATAATAATATCAGTAAATGCATGAAATTCAGTTAAATAGTTTTAGATTCCAGCAAGCGCATAGATGCATGAATAGGGCCGAGGCCAAGTATGTTTGTGATTGTTTGTGCTTGCTTGGGTTGAGGGAAGTAAGAAGCGCTTACTGGGTGATCTTTATCACTCATCCCCCTCCTTCTTCCATCATTTTCAGGTGTTCGTGCTGTTTCCGAGGAGTGGGTGGATCGAGGCTAGCAGGAGAGGGCCCACACCACGATCTCAGTATGTACTTTTTAGTTTTGGACCTATGTGGTCATTTTGTAAATGTTTATGTAACCAGTTGTACAGAAACAGTGTGTATGTATGAAAAAGGGCATTATGGACCCATTATACAAAAAGACAATGCATATTTCAGTTTATGTATTTTCAGATTCGCTTCCACATTGTATTCAGAATGTATTCCAATTTTATTTATTTTCATAGGATTCCTGTCGCGGGTACCTGAGTTTTCAGATTATTAATAAAAGCTCCCCATATTATTCAGCAGTAGGGGTACTCGTAGCGGTGGGTCCTACATTGGTGGTATCAAAGCATTTGTAAGTGTGTGGTGTCTTTTTCTCTCCTTCGCAGCCATCGTCCAGACCCTCCTCACAGCACAGTTTGGTATTTATTTCCTGCTTTAATTGTGTTATGTGTTTCTAACCCCTAGTTTGTTGTGATGCTATAGATAGAGAGAAATATGTCCCTAAATGCATAGAAGAGACAAATAGTAGTTCACCCGCCCGTCCTATGAGTGTTAGTGATAGGCGGCGATCTCAGAGTACCTCCCATGTGTCGATGAGACCAGAGTAGTTGAGAGAGATGATTGGAGATGTAGTTAGAGAGAGCCTCGAACAAGCTGAAGTGGGTAATGTTCAGGAGCCAGATAGAGTAACTCCTCCCCAGTATGAGAGTTATCAGATTCCAAGACGTAGAAGACAGTCTCAGTCACAGTATCAGTCACAGCCACAGTATCAGCCCTAATCACAGTATCAGCACCAGTATCAGTCTCAGCCTCAGTCAATTAGAGACAGATATCAATATCCAGTAGGGTATTCAGAGTACAGCCAGGGTATGAGTACAGAGACAACTAGTACTAGTTCTTCAGAGAGGCTTCATCCGATCTACCATCTGTCAGGGTTGTTTCAGCCAGCTAAATTCAGTGGATCTAGGGATCCAACAGTGGCAGAATAATGGATAGAGGCAGTGGAGAGTGTGATGAGTCTCTTTACATTATCAAAGAGAGAAGGTCAGATATACGATGTTCCTTCTCAAAGGTGATACTAAGGTTTGGTGGGGTCTAGCTAAGGCTTCCATCGATGAGTAGCATCTGACTTGGGCAGAATTCAGACGACTTTTTGATGCGGAGTATAGGAGTACAGAGATCATGTATGCCAAGGCCCAGAAGTTTATTGATTTGACTCAGGGGTCTAGTTCAGTCAAGGAGTATGCCACCTGATTTAATGTTTTGGCGCAATTCATCCCGAGTTTGGCAGGGACACAGATGGGCAGAGTTCAGAAATTCATTCATGGCTTGCATCCCACAATTGCCAAGGATGTCTTGACAGGAGTAGATCCTCCCCAGAGATTCAGTGATGCATTAGGGAGAGCATTCAAATCAGAGGCCGATTTACAGAAGATGGGTGCCATGAGTAGGGCATCTGAGAGGACAGAGGACAAAGATAGAGGCAAGAGGCCGATGTCAACCAAGAGATCTGTCAGAGGTTTTCAGAGTCAGAGACAGAGAGTTGTACCCCAGCCGCTACAGTGTACCAGATGTGGCAGGCGTCATTCTGGAAATTGTTTAGCCAGCCAGATAGTTTATTATTGGTGCCATCAGTCAGGGCACATGATGACAGCATGTCCAGCTAGAGGCGGAGCTGGTGGTGGGCCTAACAGAGGTGGAGTTGGTTAGTTCAGAGGCCGTGGAGGTCTACCCAGAGGTAGAGCAGATGTTCCCAGAGTCGGTGGTGTAGTGCCTGAGGAAGGTACTGGTCCTTCAGAAGTAGGTGGAGGTAGAGCCAGAGTTTATGCTGTCCGTCAGGAGCAGGCAGAGGCCATTCCCCATACAGTAACCGGTCAGTTACTTTATTTTGGTACTCCTTTATTTGTACTTGTTGATTGTGGAGCCACACACAGCTTTGTAGCCTAGAGTGTAGTGGAGAGATTAGGGGTTGACTCTAGTGTGGCCAGTAGGAGTATCCATGTAGAGATGCTAGATGGGGGATTTGTGTTGAGTGACAGAGTCCTCCTAGATCAGGAGGTAGAGATTATGGGTAGACAGATGATGATTGATCTGATTCTGCTGGAGTTAGCAGATTTTGATATGATTTTGAGGATGGATTTCTTGGGGAGATATAGTGCAGAGATAGATTGTAGAAGGAAGAAAGTGAGATTCCACATAGGCCTTGATCAGTTTGTGCTTGGTGAGGGCAGAGTCGACAGTTTGATGATCTCTAGTATTCGGGTGAGCAGATTGATGAGACAGGGTTGTGTTGGATACTTGGCCAATGTTGTCTGCAACAGTTCAGTGGGTCCAAGTATCGAAGAGGTGCCAATAGTCAGAGAGTTTCTAGATGTCTTTTCAGATGAGTTGCCAGGGTCACCTCCAGACAGAGAGTTGGAGTTTAGTGTTGAGCTTCTTTCTGGTACGGCTCCAATCTCTAAGGCTCCGTACCGAATGGCTCTAACTGAGCTTCAGGAGTTAAAGAAGCAGCTTCAGGAGTTGACTGATAAGAGATTTATCAGGCCCAGTTGTTCACCTTGGGGAGCTCCGATTCTATTTGTTAAGAAGAAAGATGGGTCGATGAGGATGTGTATCGACTACAGAGATCTGAACAGAGTGACAGTGAAGAACAAGTATCCCCTGCCAAGGATCGATGACTTGTTTGATCAGTTGAGAGGCTGTGTTTTCCAAGATTGACTTGAGATCAGGTTATTATCAAGTCAGAGTGGTAGACAGAGATGTTCCCAAGACAGCTTTCAAGACCAGATATGGGTATTATGAGTTCGAGGTGATGCCGTTTGGGTTGACTAATGCCCCAGCCATCTTTATGGATCTGATGAACCGAGTGTTTCATGATTGCTTGGATCGGTTCGTGGTGCTCTTCATTGATGACATTTTGGTGTATTCCAGGAGTGTAGCAGAGCATGAGGAGCATATCAAACATGTGCTTCAGAGATTGAGAGATAGACAGCTGTATGTCAAGTTCTCCAAGTGCGAGTTTTGGCTTGACAGAGTAGTATTTCTAGGTCATGTGGTGACAGCAAATGGCATTTCAGTGGATCCCAGTAAAGTTGAGGCTATATTGAGTTGGCCAAGGCCGAAGACAGTAAAAGAGGTGCGAAGCTTCCTTGGGTTGGCAGGTTATTACAAGAGATTCATTGAGGGATTCTCTAGCCTAGTGAGGCCTCTCATTGCTTTAACTAGGAAAGAGGTTCCATTTGTTTGGACAGATGAGTATGAGACACATTTTCAAGAGCTTAAGCAGAGATTGACTAGTGCTCCAGTTTTGGCACTACCTCAGGAGGGAGTGGAGTTTGATATCTACACAGATGCGTCCCATCAGGGGATCGGGGCAGTATTGATGTAGAGTGGTAGGGTCATTGCCTATGCCTCCAGAAAGTTGAGAGATCATGAGATGAGATACCCTACCCACGATTTGGAGTTAGCAGCAGTTGTATTCACCCTGAAGATTTGGAGACATTATCTTTATGGAATTAAGTGCAGCATTTATTCAGACCATAAGAGTCTGAAATATTTCTTCACCTAGAGAGAGCTTAACATGAGGCAGAGGAGATGGTTAGAGCTAGTGAAAGATTATGACTGTGACATCAGATATCATCCAGAGAGAGCTAATGTAATGGTTGATGCCTTGAGTAGGCGAGTGGCTTTATCCAGTCTTTCAGTTCAGTCAGAGCTACAGTATGAGATTGCCAGATAGTAGATTGAGATACTCACTGCAGGTTTCTTCAGACTTCAGATCAGATCCTCATTGTTTGATGAGATTAAAGAGTGTCAGATGTCAGATGAATGGACTCAGAGTATGATTCAGAGGATATCAGAGAGATCAGTGCCAGACTTTGAGTTCAGAGATGAGATCTTGAGATTCAGAGACAGAGTTTGTATGCCACAGAGTTCAGAGTTGAGGCATAAAATTTTATCAAAGACACACAGTACGGTGTATTCAGTGTACCCAGACAGTACAAAGATGTATCAAGATCTTAAGAAGAGTTTCTGGTGGTCAGGCATGAAGAAGGACATAGCACCAGAGACCCTCAAGTTTACTTCATCCCTTGAGTATTCCTGAGTGGAAGTGGGAAGATATTTCTATAGACTTCATTTTGGGTCTTCCTAGAGTTCAAAAAAGATTTGATGGTATATGAGTGATAATGGACAAATGGAGCAAGTCAGCTCATTTCTTGCCAGTCAGACAGGGCATGTCTACAGACCAGTTGGGAAGACTGTATATCAGAGAGGTGGTCAGACTTCATGGTGTTTCTAGGACCATAGTATCAGACATAGACTCCAGATTCCTGTCAGCTATCTGGAGGTTATTGCAGAGAGCCTTGAGAACCAGATTACAGTTCAGTTCAGTTCAGCATATTATCCTCAGACAGATGAGCAGACTGAGAGAGTTAACAAGATTCTGGAGGATATGCTCAGAGCTTGTTGTATGAACTTTCAGACCGATTGGGTAGAGTTGATTCCCCTCATGGAGTTTGCTTATAATAACAGTTATCAGACAACTATTCAGATGGCTCTATTTGAGGCGTTGTACGGTCAGAAGTGTATATCTCTTCTTCATTGGGATGAGATTGGAGAGAAAGATTCTCTGGAGACAGTTATGGGTCCAGAGATAGTTCAGGGGATGATTGAGCAGATCAGGATTATCAGGTAGAGAATGAGACAGGCTCAGGATCGACAGAAGAGTTATGCAGACTTGAGACGTAGAGAGATTGAGTTTTCAGTAGGTGACATAGTTTTTCTGAGGGTTGCTCTATACAGACACGTTCTCAGATTTGGCAGAAAGGGGAAGTTGTCCCCTAGATTCATTGGTGCCTATGAGATACTTGAGAGAGTGGGGACAGTTGCCTACAGATTGACGTTGCTAGCTAGCATGGACAGAATTCACAATGTCTTCCATGTGTCTCAGTTGAGGAAGTATGTGGGGGATTCTTCTCATGTGCTTCAGTTTTCAGAGATTGAGTTGACAGATGATTTGAGTTACCAAGAGCTGCCAGTGCAGATTCTAGACTACAAGGTCAGAGTTCTCAGGAACAAGCAGATTCATCTTGTGAAGGTCTTATGGCGCAGTCAGAGAGTGGAGGAAGCCACTTGGGAGGTAGAGTCTGAGATCAGAGATAGGTTCCCAGAGTTATTCAGGTAAATTCTGGGGTTAAAATTTTTATAAGGGGGAAGGAAATGTAGCATCCCAGGATAGAAAAGCCCTTAAGGGAAGAGTTTTGGGGTTAGAAACGAGATCCAGAAATAGATTAGGAATCTAGATGAGTTTAGGGGTGAGTTAGTAAGTTTCCAGAGCCTGTATGCCTTTCGTATAGATCCTTTCGAAAGGATTCGATTAGGCGAGTGAGCAGGAAATGGATTAAGTCCATTTTCCCTTGTGCACGCTCGTGCACCTTTGATGCACGCCCGTGCAAGTGGCTAGTATATAAGTAAGCCGAGAGGAATTAGTTTATTTTCTCACCCACTTTCATTTTAGCCAAAGTTTCTCTCCTTGTTTCAGTTCCTCCCAACCTTAAAGAGGAAATCCAGCCAGTGGTTACTCCCAATCCGGTGAGAGAGCCAAGAGAATAGTTTGAAAGTGTGGCTTTCAGAGGTAATGACGCGAGGTAAGTGTTCGCTTACTTCTCTCCGAGTTTCCCAGCTTGTTTGATGAAATGTGTTGCTTGGATGATTCCATTTCATGTTGATGAGTGTTGTGCATGCGAATATGTTGAGATGATGATGAATTTCCACCCTTGAATCATGCATGCATGGCTTGTGTGTGTTTTAGTGAGAGAAAGAAGAAGCTTTAATGGTGGATTGAATTATACTTGATGCATGTTGAATTGAATGCTTAAATTGTGTTATTTGAAGTGTTGGGAACACATGTTTGAGGTGAATTGAAGATTGATTATGAAATGGGTGTGAATTTATGCATTTTCCAGGCAGTGTTCTTGTTGAAGAACAAGACACACGACCGTGTGCCTTTCCTTTGCAGAACACACGCCCGTGTACACGGGCAGAAAAGCCAGACACACGCCCGTGTATCCTGAGGGATACACCCGTGTGCGAGTTGTCTTCATGAATTTGTCTAGAATTCCAGTAGCTTGCACGGTTGGACGCACGATCGATGCACGGTCCCGTGCATCCAGGCACACGCCTGTGTGCCTTAGCCATGCACGCCCGTGTGTGAGGCATGCACGCCCGTGCATCAGTGGATTTTCAGAAAAAGAAAAGAAAAATGAGAAATAAAGTATGGGAAACTTGTTTAATAATTAAAATGCTTCAGATAAGCATCAGATGAGCATGAATTCAGTTACTAAAGCTGCATATGCATACCATAGCATTACATTTAGCTTCAGAAAGGATCAAGGGATCCGAATTCAGTAGTATTCAGTATTCAAAACCCGATGTACGGGTAAGAGTATAGGGTGAACTCGAGGGGGCATCCGTGGGATTCAGCTTTCTGACACCAGTCAGAATGTTCAGTAGCATTTCAGTTTCAGCCTTCTGACACTAGTCAGATCGTCTAGTAGTTATTATTCAGCTTTCTAGCCAGTAGCTAGACTGTTCAGCCCACATGGCCAGGATATTGAATCCCTGTGTTTACCAAGTCTGATCAACACAGTAGGTACCTATGGGTACATTCAGATATTCAGTATTTCAGATGCATGCATCCATCAGTATTTCATTTAGCATGACATGACATACACATCATGACATGAATAATAATGATATCAGTAAATGCATGAAATTCAGTTAAACAGTTTCAGATTCCAGCAAGTGCATAGATGCATGAATAGGGTCGAGGCCAGGTATGTTTGTGATTGTTTGTGCTTGCTTGGGTTGAGGGAAGGAAGAAGCGCTTACTGGGTGATCTTTATCACTCATCCCCCTCCTTTTTCCATCCTTTTCAGGTGTTCGTGCTGTTTCCGAGGAGCGGATGGATCGAGGCTAGCAGGAGAGGGCCCATACCATGATATCAGTATGTACTTTTCAATTTTGGACCTATGTGGTCATTTTATAAATATTTATGTAACCAGTTGTATAGAAACAGTGTGTATGTATGAAAAAGGGCATTATTGACCCATTGTACAGAAAGACAATGCATATTTTAGTTTATGTATTTTCAGATTCGCTTCCGCATTATATTCAGAATATATTCCAGTTTTATTTATTTTCGTAGGATTTTCATCGTGGGTACCCGAGTTTTCAGATTATTAATAAAAGCTCCCCATATTATTCAGTAGTAGGGGTACTCGTGGCAGCGGGTCCTACACATGATATCTAACATTTATATGTTTGGTTCTTCCATATTGAACTAGATTTTTAGAAATTGCTTTGGCTGATTTGTTGTCAATGTATATGATAGTACTTTTGGTTAAATGTAGACCAAGATCACATAAGATCCTCCTAAGTTATACAGCTTGATTAGTTGAACTTGTAGCAGTAATGTACTTAACTTATGTGGATGATTAAGCCATAATTTCTTGCTTCTTAGAACACCAGCTGAACATAACACTTCTAAGAAAGAAACAATATCTAGAAGTGCTTTTGTAATCATCCAAGCTTCCTACCTAGTCACTATTAGAATAGGTAACCAACAATTCATTTGATTTGTTTGAATCTTTAAAGAACCATTAGCCAAGATCATAAGTTCCCTTAACATATCCTAAAACTCTTTTGGCAACACTCTAGTGAACTTTGTTAGGACATTGCATGAAATTAAACAACGGTAAAGAAGCAAACATAATATCAGGCCTACTTAAAGATAAATATAAAAGACTTGCAATCAAGCTTCTGTATTAGCTTGCATCAACTTGGTCTTCAAAACTGTCTTTCATAAGCTTAACATTAGTAATCAAAGGAGTTGAAACTTCTTTACAATTTTTAAAATTAAAATTCTTCAGGAGATCAATGGCATACTTATATTGTGACAAAAATGTGCCATGCCAAGAAAATACTTCATGACTCATAAATCAGTCATATCAAATTCTTGTTGCATACTTTTCTTAATCTTCCAATTATTGTTATATCTCCTCTAGTAACTAGAATGACATCCATATACAAGGAAATGATCAATTGCACTAAATTTTCACTCTTTTTGACATATAATGTGGGCTCATGTAGGCTGCACTCAAGGCCTTGATTCATTAAATAAAAGTGAATTCTACAGAACCAAGCTTTTGAAGCTTGCTTTAAACCATACAAAGCCTTATGCAGTTTGTAAACACAATATTCTTTGCCTTTAATCTTGAAGCCTTTATATTGCTCAACATATACTAATTTATTTAGTGTTCCATCTAAAAAGGCAAATGTCATATCCAAATAAAATATTTTTAAGCCAAATTTAGCCGACAGGGTAACAAGTAATCTCACTGTGTCATACTTAGCAACAAGCACAAATGTGTTTGAAAAATCCGCTCCAAGTTACTACAAGTAGCCCTTAGCCACAAGTTTAACTTTATATTTATTTATAGAACCACCAATGTTGAGTTTGATTTTGTAAATTTATTTCACTTTAATTATTTTCTAATTTGTTGGCCTTTCCACCAAGCTCCAAGTGGAGTTTTTGGTTATCATTCTCAAATCTTTTTTCATAGTGTCAATCTATTGCTCATTGGTGGTAATATTTTCATATGAATACGATTCGAAAAGAGTGATATTGCATTTACTATAAATATCTTCTAAAGGCCTCAACCTTGAAATTGAGACTTCATCTTTATCAGAACTGAAATCTTATAAGTTATCGGTTCTCATGTTAGTACATGACATTTCTTTGAAATCATCAGTCTTTTTGGATGATTCTTTTTAATTCTAGGTTGTCGACTCATCAAACTTAACATTCTTGCTAACCACTATTTTGTTTGTGGAAGGAATGTGTATTCTATAGCCTTTAGTAACCAAACTATAACTGTAGCATCCAAGATCCGAAAGCCTTTTCGGTTAGAGTTTCGGGGTTAGAATTGAGATTCGGAGAGAGATTGGGAGTCTGGTTAAGTTCAGGGGGTGAGTTGGTAAGTTTTCGGAGCCATGCGGCTTCTGTTGGAATCCTTTCGAAAGGATTCGATTAGGCGAGTGAGCGGGAAATGAATTAAGTTCATTTTCCCTGGTGCACGCCCGTGCAGCATTGGTGCACGCCCGTGCGTGGCATGGTATTTAAGTGAGAGCCGAGAGAAATGTCATTTCTTTTCTCACCCAAGTTTCTTTTAGCCATTTTCTCTCTTCAATTTCAGCTCCTCCTGTTCCTAGAGAGGGAATCCAGCTGCAAGAAGCCCCCAATCCGATTAGAGAGCCAAGAGATTAGTGATTTGAAGCTTGATTTCAAAGCATGGAGAGAGGTAAGTGTTTCCTTACCTTTTCTTGAGTTTTCCCGCTTGCTTTGTGCCTTTTGCTGCCATGGATGAATTATATGCATGTTGATGAATGTTTGGGATGCCTTTATGGCCTTGCATGTCAAGTTTGATGGCAAATTCTCACCCTTGAAGCTTGCATGTGTGTATGTATGGCTTTAGTGAGAGAAATAAGATGTTTGCATGGTAGATTCCATGATTGATGATGCATGTGCAGGTTGAGGCTTGAATTGTGCTAATTTAGATGTTGAGAACATGTACTTGAAGTGTGATTGCAATTGGATGTGTTTTGGTTGGCCATTTCATGCATTTTCCGAGCGGTGCTTTGTTGAAGAACCAGACGCACGACCGTGCGCCAGTATGGCACGGCCGTGAGCCTGTGTTTCTCCAGATGCACGCCCGTATGCACGACCTGTGCACGGCCAGAAAATGTACATGCACGCCCGTGTGTTCGCATACGCACGCCCGTGCGTAGGCATTTTCAGTGAAGATGAATAGTGAATTCCAGTAGCTTGCACGACCAGGCGCACGACCAGCGCACGGTCCCGTGCGTCATGGTGCACGCCCGTGCACGTTTCATGCACGCCCGTGCATCAGCAGAATTTCAGAAAAATGATTATTAAATGAGAAATTAAGCATGCGAATTCAGAATAAAGGCTAATTGGCTTCAGATAAGCATCAGATGAGCATGTAATCAGTTAATAAACTGCATGTGCATATCATGACATGACATGTAGTTTCAGAGAGGATCAGGGGATCCGAATCCAGCAATATTCAGAACCTGATGTACGGGTAAGAGTATAGGGTGAATACGAGGGGGCATCTGTGGGAATCAGCCTTCTGACACCAGTCAGAACGCTCAGCAGTGTTTCAGATTCAGTTCCTGACACCAGTCAGATGATTCAGCAGCATTTCAATTTCAGCTCTCTGACACTAGTCAGATAGTAGCAGTACAGTATTCAGATTCAGCTTTCTAGCCAGTCGCTAGAATGGTTAACCCACGTGGCCAGGATGCCGAATCCCTGTATTACCCAGTCTGATCAGCATCGCAGGTACCCGAGGGTACAGAGAGAGAGGTATTCAGATGCATGCATCCAGTGTTTTCAGTTAGCATGACATGACATACACATCATGACGTGCATACATATGATATAAATAAATGAATGAGATCCAGATGAGCAGTATCCAGATTCCAACAAGCGCATAGATGTATGATTAGGGCCGAGGCCCAGGTATGTGTTTGTTTACATGATTGTCTGTGCTTGCTTGGGTATTGAGGGAAGTAAGGAGCGCTTACTGGGTGATTTTTATCACTCATCCCCCTCCTTCTTCCAGTTGTGCAGGTGTTCGTGCTGGGTTCGAGGAACGGTTGGATCGAGGCTGACGGAGAAGGCACGCACACACACCTCGATCAGTGTATATCAGTTTTGGACCTGTGTGGTCATGGTTGTACATGTTTTGTATCCAGACGTACAGTATATGTATATGATGTAGGCCAGTGGGCCATTGTACAGAATAGTTTATATATGTTAATGATGTATATTCAGAAAAGCTTCCGCGTGTGTACAGTGTACAGTGTAAGATTTTATTTTCCGTAGGATTCCCGTTACGGGTACCCGTATTTTCGGATGATTAATAAAAAGCTCCCCAGATATTGTTATTATTCGGCAGCAGGGGTACTCGTGGCGGCGGGTCCTACATTTGTTGGTATCAGAGCAAAAGTTGTAAGTGTGTGTGCTTTTCTCTCCTTCACAGCCGTCGTCCAGACCCTCCTCACAGCATAGTCAGGTAATTATTTTCCAGCTTTGATTATGATATGTGATTCTAACCCCAGTTTGTTGTGATGCTATAGATAGAGAAGAGTATATCCCTAGATGTCTAGATGAGACAGACAGTAGTTCACCCGCCCATCCTATGAGTGTTAGTGATAGGCGACGATCTCAGAGTACCTCCCATGTGTCGATGAGACCTGAGCAGTTGAGAGAGATGATTGGGGATGTAGTTAGAGAAAGCCTCCAGCAAGCTGGAGTGGGTAATGTTACAGAGCCAAACAGAGTTACTCCTCCTCAGTTTGAGAGTCATCAGATTCCGAGGAGAAGACATTCCCAGTCACAGCATCAGTCGCATCCGCAGTATCGACGACAATATCAGTATCAGTCGCAGCCTCAGTCAGTTAGAGAGAGGCATCAGTATCCAGCTGGTTATGCAGATTCCAGTCAGAGTATGAGTACAGATACAATGGGTACTGGTTCTTCAGGTAGACTTCATCCGATCTACCATCTGCCAGGGCCGTATCAGCCAGTTAAATTCAGTGGATCCAGAGATCCAGTAGTGGCAGAGAACTGGATAGAGTCGGTAGAGAGTGTTATGGGTCTCTACACGTTATCAGAGAAAGAGAAAGTCAAATATGTAGTGTTTCATCTTAAGGGTGATGCCAAGGTCTGGTGGAGTCTAGTCAAGGCTTCCATCAGCGAGCAGCAGATGACATGGGCGAGATTTAGACAGCTTTTTGATGCAGAGTACAAGAGTATGGAGGTGATTTATGCTAAGGTCCAGGAGTTTATTGATTTGGCTCAGGGGTCGAGTTCAGTAAAGGAATATGCTACCAGGTTCAACGCATTAGCGAGGTTTGTCCCGAGTTTGGCAGGGACAGAGTTGGGCCGAGTTCAGAAGTTTATCCATGGGTTGCATCCTGCAATTTATAAGGATGTGATGACAGGACCAGAGCCTCCCCAGAGATTCAGTGATGCCTTGGGGAGAGCACTCAGATCTGAGGCCGATTTACAGAAGATGGGTGTTATGAGCAGTGCATCTGAGAGAGTTTAGAGGTCAGATGACAGAGATAGGGGCAAGAGGCCGATGTCAGCCAAGAGATCTACCCGCGGTTTCCAGAGTCAGAGACAGAGAGTTGCACCCCAGCCACCACAGTGTACCAGATGTGGCAGACGCCACCTAGGGGATTGTATGGCAGGTCAGATCGTATGTTACTGGTGCCATCAGCCAGGGCATATGATGGCAGCGTGTCCAGCCAGATTTGGGACTGGCGCTGGAGCGAGAGCAGAGAGAGGTGGCGCCGGTCAATTCAGAGGCCAAGGTGGTCCACCCAGAGGCGGAGTTAGAGCTGATAGGGGTGGAGCTGATGTTCCCAGAGCCGATGATAGAGCACCTGAGGGAGGTGCCGGTCCTTCCGGAGTTGGCGGAGGCAGAGCCAGAGTCTATGCAGTTCGCCAGGAGCAGGCTGAGGCCATTCCCCATGCAGTTACCGGTCAGTTACTTTATTTTGGTACTCCTTTATTTGTGCTTGTTGATTGTGGAGCCACGCACAGTTTTGTGTCATGGAGTGTAGTGGAGAGATTAGGAGTTGACCCTACTGTGGCCAGTAGGAGTATCCATGTGGAGATGCCAGATGGGGGATTTGTGGTGAGTGACAGAGTTCTCCTAGATCAGGAGATCGAGGTCATGGGTAGACAGATGGTGATTGATTTGATTCTGTTGGAGTTAGCAGACTTTGATATGATTTTAGGGATGGATTTTCTGGGTAGATATGGAGCTGAGATAGATTGTGGAAGGAAGAAAGTGAGATTCCACATAGGCCCTGATCAGTTTGTGTTTGGTGAGGGCATAGTTGACAGTCTGATGATCTCCAGTATTCAGGCAGGCAGATTGTTGAGACAGGGTTGTGTTGGATACTTGGCCAATGTTGTGTGTAGCAGTTCAGTAGGTCCGAGTATCGAGAAGGTACCAGTTGTCAGAGAGTTTCCAGATGTGTTTCCAGAGGAGTTGCCAGGGTTGCCTCCAGACAGAGAGTTGGAGTTTAGTGTTGAGCTTCTTCTGGGTACGGCTCCAGTTTCTAAGGCCCCGTACCGGATGGCTCCAGCCGAGCTTCAGGAGTTGAAGAAGCAGCTTCAGGAGCTAACAGATAAGCAGTTTATCAGGCCGAGTTGTTCGCCTTGGGGAGCTCCGATTCTGTTTGTTAAGAAGAAGGATGGGTCGATGAGGATGTGTATCGACTACAGGGAGCTGAACAGAGTAACAGTGAAGAACAAGTATCCCCTGCCCAGGATTGACGATTTGTTCGATCAGTTGAGAGGTGCAGCTGTGTTTTCCAAGATTGATTTGAGATCTGGGTACTATCAGGTCAGAGTGACAGATAGAGATGTTCCCAAGACAGCCTTCAGGACCAGATACGGGCATTATGAGTTCGTAGTGATGCCGTTTGGGTTGACTAATGCCCCAGCGATCTTTATGGATCTGATGAATCGGGTGTTTCATGACTGCTTAGACCGGTTCGTGGTGGTTTTCATTGATGACATTCTGGTGTATTCCAGGAGTGTGGTAGAGCATGAGCAGCATCTCAGATATGTACTTCAGAGGCTGAGAGACAGACAGTTGTATGCCAAGTTTTCCAAGTGTGAGTTCTGGCTTGACAGAGTAGCATTTCTGGGTCACGTGGTATCAGCAGACGGTATTTCAGTGGATCCCAGTAAAGTAGAGGCAATATTGAGTTGGCCAAGGCCGAAGACAGTACGGGAGATCAGGAGTTTCCTTGGATTGGCAGGTTACTACAGGAGATTCATTGAGGGATTCTCTAGTCTAGTAAGGCCTCTCACTGCCTTGACTAGGAAAGAGGTTCCATTTGTTTGGTCAGATGAGTGCGAGGCACGATTCCAGGAGCTCAAGCAGAGATTGACTAGTGCTCCAGTGTTGGCACTACCTCAGGAGGGAGTTGAGTTTGACATTTATACAGATGCTTCCCATCAGGGGATTGGGGCAGTGTTGATGCAGAATGGCAGAGTGATTGCTTATGCCTCCAGACAGTTGAAAGATCATGAGATGAGATATCCCACTCATGATTTGGAGTTAGCTGCAGTTGTGTTTGCTTTGAAGATCTGGAGACATTACTTATATGGAGTCAGGTGCAACATCTATTCAGACCATAAGAGTCTGAAATACTTCTTCACCCAGAAAGAGCTTAATATGAGACAGAAGAGATGGCTAGAGTTGGTGAAAGACTATGATGTTGATATCAGGTACCATCCAAGGAGAGCCAATGTAGTGGCAGATGCATTGAGCAGGCGAGTAGCCTTATCCAGTCTTTCAGTTCAGAGAGAGTTGCAGTATGAGATTGCCAGAGAGCAGATTGAGGTTGTTACTGCGGGGTTCTCCAGACTTCAGATCAGATCTTCTGTGTATGATGAGATCAGAGAGTGTCAGATGTCTGATAAGTGGACTCAGAGTACGCTTCAGAGGATGTCAGAGAGGTCAGTACCAGACTTTGAGTTCCGAGATAGGATCTTGAGATTCAGAGGCAGAGTATGTGTGCCACAGAGTTCAGAGTTGAGACAGAGGATTTTGTCAGAGGCACACAGTACAGTGTATTCAGCACACCCAGGCAGTACAAAGATGTATCAGGATCTCAAGAAGAGTTTCTGGTGGTCAGGCATGAAGAAGGACATAGCAGACTTTGTTTCCAGATGTCTGGTATGTCAGCAGGTTAAGGCAGAGCATCAGAGACCATCAGGTTTACTTCATCCTTTGAGTATTCCTGAGTGGAAATGGGAAGATATTTCTATGGATTTTATTTCTGGTCTTCCCAGAGTTCAGAGGGGATTTGATGGCATATGGGTGATTGTGGACAGACTGAGCAAGTCAGCTCATTTTCTGCCTATTAGACAGGGTATGTCTACAGATCAGTTGGGCAGGTTGTATATCAGAGAGGTGGTTAGACTTCATGGTGTTCCCAGGACTATAGTGTCAGATAGAGACTCCAGATTCCTGTCAGCTTTCTGGAGGTCATTGCAGAGAGCCTTGGGGACCAGATTGCAGTTTAGTTCAGCCTACCATCCTCAGACAGATGGGCAGACTGAGAGAGTTAATAAGATTCTGGAGGATATGCTCAGAGCTTGTTGTATGGACTTCCAGACCGATTGGGCAGAGTTGATTCCTCTCATGGAGTTCACGTATAACAACAGTTATCAGACGACTATCCAGATGGCTCCATTTGAGGCGTTGTACGGTCGGAAGTGTAGATCTCCTCTTCATTGGGATGAGATTGGAGAGAGAGATTCTCTGGAGACAGTTGTGGGTCCAGAGATTGTTCAGGGGATGATTGAGCAGATCAGGATTATCAGGCAGAGGATGAAACAGGCCCAGGATCGACAGAAGAGCTATGCAGACTTGAGACGCAGAGAGATTGAGTTTTCAGTAGGCGACAGAGTATTTCTGAGGGTTGCTCCATACAGGCAAGTTCTCAGATTTGGCAGAAAGGGGAAGTTGGCCCCGAGATTTATTGGTCCCTATGAGATTCTCGAGAGAGTGGGGACAGTTGCCTACAGATTGGCGTTACCAGCTAGCATGGAAAGAATTCATAATGTCTTCCATGTATCGCAGTTGAGGAAGTATGTGGGGGATCCTTCTCATGTGCTTCAGTTTTCAGAGGTTGAGTTAGCAGAGGATTTGAGTTATCAGGAGCTGCCAGTACAGATTCTGGATTACAAGGTCAAGGTTCTCCGGAACAAGCAAATTCCTCTAGTGAAGGTCTTATGGCACAGTCAGAGAGTGGAGGAAGCCACTTGGGAGGTAGAGTCTGAGATCAGGGATAGGTTCCCAGAGTTATTCAGGTAAATTCCGGGGTCGGAATTTTTATAAGGGGGGAGGAAATGTAGCATCCTAGATCCGAAAGCCTTTTCGGTTAGAGTTTCGGGGTTAGAATTGAGATTCAGAGAGAGATTGGGAGTCTGGTTAAGTTCAGGGGTGAGTTGGTAAGTTTTCGGAGCCATGCGGCTTCCGTTGGAATCCTTTCGGAAGGATTCGATTAGGCGAGTGAGCGGGAAATGAATTAAGTTCATTTTCCCTGGTGCACGCCCGTGCAGCATTGGTGCACGCCCGTGCGTGGCATGGTATTTAAGCGAGAGCCGAGAGAAATGTCATTTCTTTTCTCACCCAAGTTTCTTTTAGCCATTTTCTCTCTTCAATTTCAGCTCCTCCTGTTCCTAGAGAGGGAATCCAGCTGCAAGAAGCTCCCAATCCGATTAGAGAGCCAAGAGATTAGTGATTTCAAGCTTGATTTCAAAGCATGGAGAGAGGTAAGTGTTTCCTTACCTTTTCTTGAGTTTTCCCGGCTTGCTTTGTGCCTTTTGCTGCCATGGATGAATTATATGCATGTTGATGAATGTTTGGGATGCTTTTATGGCCTTGCATGTCGAGTTTGATGGCAAATTCTCACATTTGAAGCATGCATGTGTGTATGTATGGCTTTAGTGAGAGAAATAAGATGTTTGCATGGTAGATTCCATGATTGATGATGCATGTGCAGGTTGAGGCTTGAATTGTGTTAATGTGGATGTTGAGAACATGTACTTGAAGTGTGATTGTAATTGGATGTGTTTTGGTTGGCCATTTCATGCATTTTCCGAGCGGTGCTTTGTTGAAGAACCAGACGCACGACCGTGCGCCAGTATGGCACGGCCGTGAGCCTGTGTTTCTTCAGATGCACGCCCGGGTGCACGACTCATGCACGGCCAGAAAATGTACATGCACGCCCGTGTGTTCGCATACGCACGCCCGTGCGTAGGCATTTTCAGTGAAGATGAATAGTGAATTCCAGTAGCTTGCACGACCAGGCGCACGACGGCGCACAGGTCCCGTGCGTCAGGGTGCACGCCCGTGCATCCAGCAGAATTTCAGAAAAATGATTATTAAATGAGAAATTAAGCATGCGAATTCAGAATAAAGGCTAATTGGCTTCAGATAAGCATCAGATGAGCATGTAATCGGTTAATAAACTGCATGTGCATATCATGACATGACATGTAGTTTCAGAGAGGATCAGGGGATCCGAATCCAGCAGTATTCAGAACCCGATGTACGGGTAAGAGTATAGGGTGAATACGAGGGGGCATCTGTGGGAATCAGCCTTCTGACACCAGTCAGAACGCTCAGCAGTGTTTTAGATTCAGTTCTTGACACCAGTCAGATGATTCAGCAGTATTTCAATTTCAACTCTCTGACACCAGTCAGATCGTAGCAGTACAGTATTCAGATTCAGCTTTCTAGCCAGTCGCTAGAATGGTTAACCCACATGGCCAGGATGCCGAATCCCTGTATTACCCAGTCTGATCAGCACAGCAGGTACCCGAGGGTACAGAGAGAGAGGTATTCAGATGCATGCATCCAGTGTTTTCAGTTAGCATGACATGACATACACATCATGACGTGCATACATATGATATAAATAAATGAATGAGATCCAGATGAGCAGTATCCAGATTCCAGCAAGCGCATAGATGTATGATTAGGGCCGAGGCCCAGGTATGTGTTTGTTTACATGATTGTCTGTGCTTGCTTGGGTATTGAGGGAAGTAAGGAGCGCTTACTGGGTGATTTTTATCACTCGTCCCCCTCCTTCTTTCAGTTGTGCAGGTGTTCGTGCTGGGTTCGAGGAGCGGTTGGATCGAGGCTGACGGAGAAGGCACGCACACACACCTCGATCAGTGTATATCAGTTTTAGACCTGTGTGGTCATGGTTGTACATGTTTTGTATCCAGACGTACAGTATATGTATATGATGTAGGCCAGTGGGCCATTATACAGAACAGTTTATATATGTTAATGATGTATATTCAGAAAAGCTTCCGCGTGTGTACAGTGTACAGTGTAAGATTTTATTTTCCGTAACATTCCCGTCGCGGGTACCCGTATTTTCGGATGATTAATAAAAAGCTCCCCAGATATTGTTATTATTCGGCAGCAGGGGTACTCGTGGCGGCGGGTCCTACACCATCATTCTCTGGCTAGCGTTAAGAAAAAGACTGACCACCCGAGACAATTTACTAAGGTATGAAGTTTGCTCTAACTCCACATGTGTGTTATGTGGATTGATTGATGAAAACTTATATAACATTTAGAGAGAAAGAAACAATAGGATCTTTGGGAGGGGTTCTTTGACTAAGGAGAGGATTTGTGAAATCACTAGAAAAGTCATAAGGGATAGATGTGCTGAGTTAAGAAACTTCCCTTTGTCTAGTGAGAATGATACTCTTGCCATAAATTGGTCTCTTTCTTTGATTGTTTTCAAATGCCATGAATCTTCCTTGCTTTTTCCTTTTATGGAGTAGTTGTTGGTGGTGGAGGACTCATGAGGGCTGTTGGAGAGATAGTAACCAAGACTACATTAGTGCCTTGGGAAATAACAGAGTGAGACAGGAGAGAGGAGTTTACTAACAAGTTTATTGTTTTGTAGGATTTCTTATGTTTCTTGGATAAGGAAAGGAAAGTCCTTTTGTGACTTAACTGTCCTTATCCATATTTTCATAGTTGGTGACTTCAAACTATTGAGTTACAGTGTCCTCACATACTGTGGCAATGGAACCTAAGCTATTTGGCTGTTTTGAGTTGCTTTGACTATGTGAGCTGGATTAGGTGATTGCATTTTATCCATAGTCATGCAAATTGGGCTCCTGTTACCCTTTTGAGCTGAATCATGTCCGATCAACAACGAATGGTTTCAAATGTTAATCATGGAGAAAATTACACGTGGGGGGGGGGGGTTGTTTGGCCTAGTTCATAGTGCCTTCAGGCTAATTTCAGAAGGTGTAATCCTGGAAAACCCAGATATTACTGTTCACTGTATATGTTTTGTAAACAGTAAAATATGGAAATTTTTCAGGTTTTACTTTGTTTTTTAAAGGTATTAAGGATGCTTTGAGGGTTTTTTTGAAGGTAGCTGGAGGCATTTTTTTTTTCTAGCATGAAGGCTCATCACAACAGGCTTTTAATGTCTATCACTGTACATCCAGGTGGATTAATTACGGGGCAACATTGGCTGGGGAAAATGGTGGTTTTCCCAACTGTGTTGTTGGACTTACAGACTACAGTAGGAGGTTTCTCCAGTCTCTCTAAGATGGCTTGGTCTGCTAGCAATGGGCAAACTCATTATGTAAATTTGTATCTAGTTTTTATTGGTCTTTTGTGGGCGTTTTGCTGCGCTTATTTTATTTTGGGTTAGCCTTTTTTTCTTTTTTATAAATTTTTTTAATTACCAAAAAAAAATCACTTTTTTAACAATATTGAACCAATTTATTACACATGAAAAAAATCACACACAACATTCATCAACTAAATTTCAAAACTCATTCCCAAACTAGGAAACACAACCCTAAACCATAAATATTTCAAAAATCACAAAAAAGAAAACCTCTAAAAGGAAACCAATTAACACTTTATACTAAGCTTGGAGCCCACTGCAAGCAAGTTTTATTTTAAAAATGGTGACATTTGGTCAACATTTATCTTTCTTTGTCAGGCGCTCGAGGGTAATATAGGTTAATTTCAATGGAAGAACTCTTTTATATATTAGGAAAATTTTGTTCAACCCTATTCTATGAGTATATGCGTATAATTCTTAAAGAGTTAGTAATTTTGTACACTACACACCCACTCAAATGTGATCAGTTTAATTAATTACTTTATATAAATTGATTATTAGAAAAATAATTAAAATTTATTATAAATATTAAATTAATACTTTAAAATTATCTTTAAGTATTATTTCATATGATATATGCATAGAAGGCAATAGGTTATGTGCATACAAGTTTCTTCGGCGAAACAAATAAAATTTTCTTCGACAAAAAAAAATGACGGCAAATTAATGGAACTTACAATAATTCCACCGACCAGCTACTGCTTCACAGCGGTCTAAATAAAAATGTATATAAAGGAAAGGTTCCATTTCCTGTTCAGACGGCCAAGCCTGCCGTGTATTTAACACCAGTTGGGGGCAACCACAAGTTTCCTTCGAGAAATTGCGCCACCGTAAAATTATTGGCTTCACTGGTAGTGTTCAAAACATGATAACCGGGCCATTTAACTCTGCCGGAAAGGCCAGCCCCCATCCCATAATTCATATACTCCGCATAGTATAATGTATCCAAAGCAAAATCTTCGTTCATCTCCAGCCATCCTTCTGGCCTTATAATATTGCTCATATAGTTCTGCATGAAAACGGTCCTCGAATACAGCTTCCAGGGTCTGCCGAGGTACGTTCCTGTGGAATTTACGTACGGTAAGAGGTCTGAATCGGCGGTGATGTTGCAGAATTGGATGGAGAAACCTGTTGGTTGGTTGGGGTCCTTGCGGCCTTGTGCGGTTATGGTGTTCTTTTGATTTGGCAGGCCTCTTTTAGCCAGAATTTGGCAGTTTTGGAACACCACAGTGCCGTCCCCAAAAATGAAATCAACTGTGCCACTGATTTTGCATTCGCGGAAGAACTGGCGCATTGTGTGCGTGTAGAGGGAGTCTTGGTAGCCTTTAATGGCGCATCGAAAATATACAGACAGATCGGAGTCTGATCGTAGTGCCACAGCTTGGTGTTTCTCCGGTCCTGCTGTGTTCTCAAATGTCATGTCCCGTGCTATGAATCCCCTTCCACTCACAGCTGCAGGTTTCATAACAAAAATTAATCATTTTTACAGGCCAGTAACAACTCAATATCCCATTAGTTTTAACTAAAGAGCCTGCTTCTGTGCGAGGCTTTAAATGCCAGAAGCAGAATTCTGCATTATGGGAATCAATAATGAATTTGACAGGATAATAATTATAATTGGCTCAACTGTTTTATTTATTTCCACATGGGAAGAGCCAAGACCGGTGCCTAATTCTCACTCTGGTAGCAATCATCTTCATTATCCAACATCACAGACGAAAATTATTGTTCCTTTTCCCACCAAAAGCTTAAAAGAATCAAAGAAAAACAACTCAAACCCAACTGGGCAAACATTAACTTAAGGTTTCTAATTAATTCCTGGGGACGAGGCGGGCATGATAATTAAATTTTGATAATGATCTTTGAGGTGGTTAGAGCCTAACATTACATTAAATTAAATTAATAATATGGTTAAATTTGATAAACACACAAAATTTATAAGCCTTACCCATTAATCATAAGTATGAATGTGGTCCTTGTGTATATTTATTAGATCGAGTTTAATTTAGAGAGACATACCGAAGGTGGCACTCCTGAAGGTGGTCCAGCCATCATTGAAACTTCTATTTCCAGAAATAATTGTAGCATCAATTCCATCTCCAACCATCATAAGGTTCCATTTCTTTTTCTTGATCTCCACATACTCTCTATATATACCTTTTTTAATATAAATCACGTATCTTTTCATATTGTAATCAGGGGCTGCCAACACTGCCTCCGTTATACTAGTATAATTTCCAGTCCCATCTGCTGCTACTATGGCATCAGCTTGAACCCCATTGACCAGCAATAATTTCCTGTCCTCCCGTTTAAACCAGTAGGGAAATTGGTTGTTTTGTGTGAACTTCCTTCCCGATTTACCACTGCCACCGCGGCTTCCACCGTTACCTTTGCCTTCATTCTGGCCACTTCCGTTGGACTGTAAGCTAGAGACGGGATGCACCATTGTTAGAAGTTCCTGAACCAAGGAAGAGATTTGTTCAAGGCTTCCTTCCACCACGCCTTTTACGATGCCATTTGTGCCTTCAAATCCTTCCTTGCATGTCTCCTGATTAGCCAGTGCTGCACTTAACCATGTTCTCAAATCTGAACTTAGATCACCGCTACCGTTATGTTTACCTGTAATTCAACATTGATTTTTTTTTTTTGTTATCAAGCTAGTATGAAAGTCTCAATCGTAAGAAAGTGTAGATCTTGTTTGTTAAGTTAGGTAAAATTGGCTTGTAGTAAAGCAACAATCACTTGGCATTACTCTTTATACTTTTTTTATTCTATTATTGTTCCAACGTTGCATTGAAGATGTACTTAAGAAGTAATATTGAATTTCGAGTTCAGATTTGAGAAAAATCAACCATTGTTCGATGATAGAAGCAGATGTCCCCTGCATCTGAGGATCGGAGACAAAGTATATGCAAACAATTAATGGAAATGTAGGAGGAAGATGAATGGTGATTGAAAGGCAGCCATGGGGGTGGGGCCTTGTCGAAATATAGCTACAAAGATTGCTTAAAATTAACTTGAAAGATAATGCAACCAACCATGCCAATCTAGAATTGATTCACGTAGAATTAGAAACATTTATGTATTTGCAGTTGAAAGATATGTTACCATTAGGATTTTGAGAAGCAGAGGCGGACCAGTCCAAGTCATCAATGGAAAAATCAAGCAAATCAAGACAATCGGATACAGCATTTTTAAGGCGAAAATCTCCTAACAAATTAGCAAACTGAGAAATGATAGGAGTGGTATGTCGTATTACACCAATGGCGGTCTGCAAAGAGGAGACAAATGTTGAAGTTGGAACCTGAAGGCACTCAGAGGGTAAGTAAGTTGAGTTAGAGGTGACAAAAGAAGCAGAAATGAGGAAAAGAAAGAGGAATATTGAGAGCTTGAGGAGTTGCATGGTGGATTGAGGGGAGATAAGAAACTTAAGGACGAGGGTGATGAGGAAGAAGGGGATGTGTATTTAAGGAGGAAGTGAAGGGGAAGTTGAGGTGGGCAGGTGGGGGAAGTAAAGAAGAGAGCAATGACATGAAGGATCAAGTCCTTAGGCTTTTGTCAACGTGTCGGCGCTATCAATGACTCAGGAGGAAGGATTCTTTTACTTCAATTGTAGATAAGCTACGAGGAGCATTGAAACAACATTTTATGATTCTAAAGCTGGCAGGATATGTTACAAAATTACACGTAAAAATTTTTGTAAAAAAGAGAAAAAAATAAAAGACGAGAGCAGATTTGAACGCATATAAAAGAAATAAAATTGTAATTGATAAGTTTAGAAATAAGAATATTATACAAGGTCCTACCATTTTACCAAAACTGTCTACAGGTTTTCTGATGCCCCATGCTTTGATTTCAATTGCAAAAGCATGTCCAGGAATCCAAATCAACTTTTTGAAAACTTTCATTGAACATTGAACACTCTCGTTCTTGTTCTTCAGGGACCCTCCTCATCCTCGATGTCGCTTTGCAGTCATGTGTTCAGTTACCAGCCATTTTCTCTCTCGATTCCAATCATCATAAATTACTGGCTGTAAAACTTCTAACTCACCCTTTTCCCCCAGTATCTTGACAGATTAAACAGTCCTTTTCCCCAGTGAAGAAAAGATGGAAAATTGCTGTGGCGTGTAGTTTTTTAACATTTTGTTCACAATCAAGAGACGGAAAGTGAAAAAGAAAAACGTTTTCATTAGCTGGAAATTTGACTTGTCACAATGCATTTTCCATGTGAAAGGGTAACCTCATCAAATTCGATTGTAGATTACACAAACTCTACTCTTTCTTTTTTCAGTTTTCTCTTTGGAAGCATTAAACATTTTACATAGATTCTTGTCAACAGGAGCACAACCAGCAAAAATCCCCCTGCAAGTTTGGCTTAGAAATTGGACTACTTGCTCAACCTTGTAATACCTGGGAAAAGTAGCCATACAAGGGTTTTGTCATAGTTCGGACTCAATTCTGGCCATGTCCATGTCCCTGCCACACTGGGTGTAGGTGCACATGATTCTGCTAAACTTTTTTATTATAAAAAAATAGGTCAAAATACTTATTTCCAGTTAAGGTTTGTTGAGATGATAAAGTATTACTTGTTACCTTAAAAAAAGTCAATTTTCTGTGTTCTGTTATATTTATTAATAAATTTGGTTAAATTTGTTTATAAAATTATTGAAAAAATAAAAATACTCTCAAACGAAATAACATTATGTTACTAAAATTATATTTATATTTATTTTACTCTGATTTATATTAATTACAATTAAAAATGAGAAAAAAATCAATGGTATAAATATAGACAAGGATGTTAATAACAAATGATTATACGTTGGGGTTAAATTATATTTTTTTAGAAATTGTAAGGGATTTTGAAATTTGAAAAAGTTTTTGAGATATTTCGAAATTTTTTTAAATTTTCAATATGCCCTTAATAGTTTTAAACATAACAATTACACCTTCAAAAATCACAATAAATTATTAATATTATAATATATTTTTAAAATATATGAGTAAATATAATAATTTTTAAAACAAGATACCCTCAATAAGTTTTAAAAATAATATATATCTATATCTATATCATAAATTCACTTTTATTATAATAAATAAATAAAATAATATAAATACTTTTTAACCATTAAAACTATTAGTTAACTTTTGATAGATGGATAGAATTTCAATTTTTTTAAACTTAACCAGTATAAATTTATTATTTTATCAAACCTTGGTGGGAAATAGTCTTTTGGCCTAAAAAATAATAGTTATCACAAATATAAATTATCTAAATAATAAATTGTTATAATGTATTATTATTATTATATTTAATAAAGTTAGTATTTATAAACAACTATTATATTTGGTTGGTCATAATAAAAGAATCCTAGGAGATTATTTTACTTAAATATACTTAAAAATTATTATGTATAAATTAACATTGTATTTGGTTATTAAACTAACATGTTGTGTATTGTCTAAAACATTCTCTATGTTAATAATATATTTTAAAAAAAATAAATTACTAAATTAAAATAATTAATTAATTAATTTTTTTAAGTTGTCATTATATGACTAATATATTTTTTTAATTAAAAAAAGGTATTTTTCACTAAAAATTTAATAAATAAAGATAAAATTATTATAAAATTAAAATCTTATATTAACTATAAAAAATTAACTAAGATAATATTAGTTATAAAAAATAAATTACCCTAGCGATCTTTCGCTATTTCGAACTAAACACTCCTTGTCGGTTAAGCTGAAAATATTAATTTAAAAAAAAAAAAAACTAAGTAAAGGAAGAATAAAACAACAAAAAAGTGATGTTTATATAATTGTTTGTTTCTGAAAACAAGTTGCTGGAGATGTAGGAGGAAGAATAAAATAAAAAGAAGAGGGATCCTTTTCAAAAGCAGTAAAAGCTAAAGAGTCAGATAGGCTTTAAAGAGACTGAGAAAACGCGTTTTACAGCTTGCATGTCTTTTGCTTCTAGTCGTATCATTTAAGATAGGCAAAGCAAATTGTTCCCACCCGAAGTTTCCGTAAATGTCAAATTCCCATCCAAAAATTAAAAAAAACTAAATATTTACCCTTAATTAAAATTAATTATTAAATTTTACGATCAAAAAAGTATCTTTTTTCTTTTCAAATAAAAATTTTAAAAATAATAAAATTATTTTTTAAAAAATAATAAATAATAATAATAATAATAAATTAATAAAAATTTTAAAAAATCAGTTATTATCACCAACAGTATCTCCGATACTGATGATCATCGTTAACTTAACCAAAGACTAAAAATGACTACTCAGTTTTATTGATGACCAAATTTAATTGTCTCGATGGTAAATACGATCAAATATAATAATCAATTGAATTAAACAACTATTTTTTACTATTTAATTAGGTTAAAAGTAGCCACTATCACTGATGGCATTATCGACAGAAGTGGCTACTCTTTTAAAAATTATATTTTACTTTTAAAATTTTTAAAATTTTTATTATTATTATAATAATATTATTTTTATAAAAATTTATTTTAATATTATTTATTTTTTATTAAAGGATATTTTAGTTATTTTATTAAAAAGTTATTAAATTGAAAGGAGCTTAGTTGAGGGGCGGGAATTTGGCTTTTTAAAAGCTTTTGGGCAACTATTGATTTAGTAAAACCTTGGGTGGAAAAAGGTAGGTTCGCCTATAAGATATCTATATATCAAGAGCGCAGTTCCGAATCCCGGCGGTCCACATGCTCGTTCCATCACGTGCGCATCCCAAACTGTATGCCATGTCTGTGTGTACTCCTTTGCTTCCTCAATCCGCAATCTTCTTACAGACAAACACGATTTTGACATGTCAATTTATTGCTAAATTTCAAACATGTTGACGCTGATTAAAAGCTACCTGTAATAATTCATAATTTTTTCACTTCAATTATGATATTAAAAGCTACCTGTACAAATATTCATAATTTTTTTTACTATTACCACATTCAAAATTTAAATTATCATTTCAAACTCTTTAAAAGGAATTATTTTTATTTAATCTCACTTTTTAAAGAAAAATGTCATTAGAGCTATTAATTATTATTTTTAATACAAACAATAATAAAATCTAATACTATCATAAAGTTTGATGAAATTATGAATAAGAAAAATATTATTAGAATTAGTCGGGAAAAATGTTATCAAATTCTTTAATTTTTTATGTGACGTAGTTGAATGTAAATACGATTTTATTAATTTTAATTTTAAAAAACTTTTTTTTGTTAAAGCTATCGTAATAAAGATAGTTAATAATATTTTATAAGTTATTAATGCATCGTAAAAAAAAATTATTTATTTTTTATAAAATCTAATATCTTAAGCGGTGTTTTAATTTCCATGTTTATAATTTGTTTTAAAATTTTTAATTCTGAAAATAAATCTAATCCATCAATATAAGAGAGCATGTCATATTTTAGAAATTTTCAAGATTAAAACATTTTTTCTTTAAATTATCATCATCAACTAATTTTAACTATTCTATATTATAAAAGAAACCAAAATTATCTTCATATATTTTAAGTTGTTTAAATTTACTTTAAAGTAAGGAAATGGCATGATCAAATAAATATATAAAATAATTTATTCTA